>QAXK01003265.1:0-18770 GCA_004335735.1 Chlorella sp. KRBP | reverse complement strand
ATGATGATGATGATGGTGACAGCGACAGTGACAATGACCGTCGCAGGCTGTTGGGAGGTGAGAGTGGCTGTGCTGTGGGTTCAAACCTTGGACGACCAATCAGTGCCGGTCACTTGCATCCTTTTAGATCGTTTACTAAACCACGTTCAGGGTTTCCACATACCTTGTTTGCTGATGCATGAGCTCGACATGACAAACAGCCAGGCCTTGGCGAGCCCATCAGCTGTCTGTATATGCAACAGCGTGTCGCACACACTCACATTCAATGAGAACGAGTCATTCTCAACACACATTGTTACGTGCTTCATGTGCCCTGCAGATGCCCCCAATGCAGCTGCAGGCGCCTCTGCTGCTGCCAACAAGGTCAGCACAGCAGCAGCAGGTGTCAAGGCTGAGGCGGACAAGGCCGTCAACGCAGCCAAGCCAGGCGCCAAGTCAGCTGCAGATGCCACCAAGGCAGTCACAAAGGAGGCAACTGCTGCCGGCGCTACAGCCGCCAAGAGCACCGCTACAGCCGCCAAGGACGCCGCTACAGCCGCCAGGGATGCTACAGCCGCCAAGACGGCTGATGTCAAGGCCGGCAGCAAGGATGCGGCTGCAGCTGCAGCAAAAGGCGTCAAGGGCGCTGTGACAACAGCAGCTGGGGGTGTCGGAAAGGCAGTGGAGGCTGCTAAGAGTGAGGCAGGTGCCGTGTCTGCTGCTTTGACCAAGGCCGCCTCTGCCGGCAGGCGCATGCTGGGTGAGTGTCATCAGGTGGAACGTGGGAAGCGCCTGCTAGGGGTTTTAGGCCAAAGGAGGTTGCACTGCAGGAAAACAACCTGCGTGGGTATCACTACCATACTGAGTGACTCAGAAGCCGTGCGCGGCGGGCTTGCAATGAGCCATACACCCAAATTGATACCTTCATGTCACCAAGTGTCACTAGCCCTGTTGCCACTGGGGGGGGCGGGGTGATGCTGACGTCCTTGGAAATCTGAACAGCGCCCCGCAAGGTTGCAGTCGAGCAAACCAAGGGCTGGACACATAGTTTTGTGGCCTGCCATGGTGTGTCCAAGCCTGCCATCTTGTGTGTGTGTGACAGGACTGCAAAGCAGCATCCAAAGTTTGGAATGCCAGAGTGACAAACTTCTGCTCACAAGTTTTGGTCATGGCTTGTGTTTGATACGTGCAGGGAGTGAGGCCACAAACGACGATGATGACAATGATGATGGTGACAACGACCGCAAGCTCATGGCAGGTGTGCGGCAACCTGATTCGAGACAGAAGATATATCGTCGGCTGTGCTGTTCAAGTGCTGTGTGTGGCCCCAGGTGTGACAGTCGGGCTGCGTGCTGCTGTGCTTTGCATGTACCCGGCCTTTCCAGGCAACCGTTGCCTAAGGCTCAGCAGGGCCTGGCTCTGGCGTGCTGTGCAGTGACTCGCTCCAGGTCACATGTTGACCTGCGTACAAATAATACGTATTGACCTGCTTTGGCACACTGTGCTGTGCGTGCTGTGCTGTTTGTTGTTCTGGCCTTCCAGCTCAGCGTGCTCAAGACGATGACGAGGGTGATGATGACAGCAATGATGGTGACACCAGGCGCCGCAGCCTGCTGGCCGCACCACAAAACGGCACCAGCGCTGACGCCGACGCCACACACCAGCAGCCGAAGCGGCAGCGCAGACAGACCGTGCCGGGCTTTGGGCAGCGCGGGCAGAGGCAGCAGAAGGATGCGGAGCCTGCAGCCAAGCCAGCTGCCAATGCCACCAAGCCTGCTGCTGCTGCCAACGCCACCAAGCCTGCTGCCGCTGTCAACGCAACCAAGCCTGCTGCCGCTGTCAATGCCACCAAGGCCGCACCTACACAGGGAGCCAAGAACGCGACAGCGGCCGCACCTGTGGCCGAGGCTATGCAGACAGGCCGCCGCATGCTGGGGCGCATGCTGATGGGTGAGTCACTACAGGTTGTAGCCGCCACGTAGTACAGCTGCTGACGTCTTGATGGGTATGCCTGAGGTCACCTGGCAGTCGCGTACTACACTGTCACACAGTCATAGCTTGCTGGGGTGCACACGGTGGCATCGCAGGACACACACACCGATGCTGAGCATGTACAGCATACTGCAGTGCTGGCAGCGGTGGCCCAAGAGGCAAGCCTAGCACAGGCATAGTACTCAGTAACATGCAGGCTGCTCAGCATCAGGCTGATGCCGACCTGCTGGCATTGATGCCGGCAACGTGACACTGCATCGCTTGCCTTGAAAGCTGCGGAGGCTGCGCAGAATGTCTGGATAGCCCCTGGTGACAAACACATTGTGTTGACCAAAACAGCATGACAAGCCAAGCCATTTGCCTGTCACAGTACGGTGTGTAACAGTGTGCCACTGTCATGTCGATCGTGTGCCCTGCAGGTGCACTGGAGGCAGCACAGGGAGCCAAGAACACAACAGCAGTCGCACCTACAAAGCAGCCCAGGAGGGCTATGATACCGGCCCTCACAAAGAAGGCCACGAATGCCACAACTGCTGCGCCCACACAGGGAGGCAAGAACGCAACAGCGCCCGCACCAGCACAGGGAGCCAAGAATGCAACAGCTCCCGCACCTGTGGCTAAGGCTGTCGCAGGCCGCCGGCGCATGCTGATGGGTGAGTGCTGCCGGAGCAGCTGAGCTCAGGCCTGAGCTTCATGTACAATTTCTCACTGATGCCTTGATGATTGTGTTTGAGGCACAGTCCTGTGCCGGGCGGCTGTGGCGCAAGATGGCGCGGCATGGCAAGGCACAGCGAGAGAGATGTGTACAGCCTCATGCAGTGCTAACCGGCAGCCCAACTGCACTACGCCGTAGAAGTCGTCACAACGGGCAGTCTGTACTGCAGCAAAGACGCTATACGACTGATGCTGACTCAGGCTACACCCTCTGCAATGCATGCGCCCTCAGGCTGAGCATGGCCACCCCAACGCTTGTGCTGCTGCAAACAGGCTGCTAACTCCGCATTGCTGCTGATGCTGCGCAGGTTTCTAAATGACACTCGTCATGCATAGAGCTGTATTTGAGAGGGTTGCTCTCCCTACGCCTGGAGACTGCTGCCGTCAGATGACTTTCAGAGGGGCTTCCCAAGCAGCGACGGAGTGTTGAAGTCAACACCAAGAGCAGTGTTCTGCAGCAGCATGCTTGGGCCCTAATGATTGCAGCTGTCAGTTTGACAGAGTGGCTTGTGTCCAGTCAGCCCTGCTTTGGCACAAACCGCGTCCGACGAGGCGGCCTCCGTGCAGTGCTGGGAAGCAGGAGCTAGCACCCACTTGTGACCCCGGGTCACAAGCTAGGCTAGCATTAGCATGTGAGTAAGGGGGAGAGGGAGGGGGACTCAGTAGTACAGTATGCTGAGACTGCATGCTGCTTCACTGAAGCCTTCAGCGACTGTTAGTGCAGCTTTGAGAGCTGAAGCGGCGGTGCAGCCGAACTCATCGTGTGCTGCAGGGGTAGGTTGGGGTTCACTGCTGCCTTGATTAGTGTTTAGCGTCAGTGCCTTGTACCTCAAGGTGTGCGATTGTACTGGCGTTGCAGTGGTACATGTGGTGTGGGTACGATCCTGGTGTCGACATTTCAAGAGGGTGTATCCGATGGTGATTTCTTGCCACCAAGTCTGACTTGTGCGGCACAGTATTGATTACACCATATGTCCATGTGGCCGTCGAGCAGGCTGGCTGAAACAACCCAGCTGCGCTTGGAAGCAGCAGTAGATGATGCTGTCTGGTGTGTGCACATGGTCCGCATTCCTGTCGTCGACTTGTTCAACAGTGTTGCAGTGGAAGTTAACTTCCAGCAACGTTGCTGGATGTACTGGCCCCTGCACAGATGAGGAGTGTCACAGGAGCTGTGATGCATCCACACATGCATCTCGGCCCGAGGGCCACTTCTAGCAGATGTCCCCGCCGACAATGTGTAACAGCCAGGCAGTCCAGCAGCATGGCACAGCACAGGGTTAAATCAGGCAGGCCCACACCCTTTCGACCGTCTCCAGTGGAGTTGATCTTCGTTATCATAACAGCGCAGCACTGCTCAGTGAGTCATCCCATGCGTTGCCTGTACAAATCATCAAAGCATGCACAACTGATACTGTCAGCGACAGTCACATGGTCCCAACGCTCTGTTACATCACACCACATAATTCCAACACCAACAGGACATGCGCCATGTCCTGCCTGCTGTCCCAACAGGTGTTGGGGCATGCCAGCCTGGCATTGAGTCTCTTGGGTTAGGTGCTGTTGTGTAGCCAATCACATCAGGGAACATAACCAGGTTTGGTTGCTGCGCCGCACTGTCATACGGCTTCAACCTCTTTCTTTCAACTCATACACTCAATGGTGAGTGTGCAGTGCCGCTCAGCAGGGGCCCATCCTTGCCCTTGCTGTTGCCTACGTCAGCATCTTGCTTTGACAGCCCTGCCAAATGAACATCACTGACGCCTTGCAATGCTTGCAATAGCCACACTCAGCTGCTGCACCACCTGCTTCTCACGCGCCACATCCTCCTCCCGCATTCGCAGTGCTGCCCGCTGCTCGTCAAGGCTGCTCACATCTGAAGCCCACTCTGCCAGCACTGCCGCTGTGGCTGCAACAGCAATTGATGGGCGAGTCAAATTGCCCCAGGGCCAACCAGTGAGCAGCTGCTGCTTTGGTGCAGGGTAAAGCTTCTGCAGCTCTTTTGCAAGCCATGCAAAGGCAGGCATATGCTGCCTGGCAAATGCAGCATGCACCGCAAGCTCAAGATCAGCAGCAGTGATCTGAGGCTGGGCCCATGTCAGTGACTCCAGTAGCAGCTGCACGACTCTCTTGTCGCCGTGCCGGGCAGCTGCATGAACTGCCGACCAACCCTGAATGCTTCTCAATTGGATGTTTGCACCATCGCGCAGCAGCAGCAGCTGCACCACCTGACAGTGGCCCCTCATAGCTGCCATATACAACGGTGTCCTGCCGTCAGCAGCTGCTGCATTCACGTTGGTACCTGCTGCCAGCAACAGCTGTACCACATCACCCCGGCCTGCCTCTGTTGCTGCATACAAGGCTGTTTTGCCTTGAGAAGTAGTGATGCTGACATCTGCCCTTGCTGCCAGCAGCAGCTGCACCACCTGGGAGTTGGCCTGCGTCCAACCGCCCTTGGCATGCAGATTCACAGCAGCATGAAAAGGGGTCCAATCACTTAAGTTTGCCTGTGCGTCTGCTGCATTCACATCTGCCCCTGCTGCCAGCAGCGCCTGCACCATTTCAGGATGGCCTGCACTGACAGCGCATTCAATCCCTTGCACGCGGAGTTCACAGCACCCCAGGCTGGGGTGCTGCGAAAATATCAGTGCCTGCTTCTAGCAGCAGCTGCACCACTGTGTAGTGGCCTGCAGCAACTGCAGCATGCAGAGGGCTCCAGCCTTCTGCACTGACGTGTGCACCTGCATCCAGCAGCAGCTGCACAACTTGCGTGTCACCTGCTGCAGCATTGTGTAGGGGAGTCCTGCCTTCTGCATCTGCAGCATTGACGTCTGCCCCTGCTTCCAACAACAGCTGCAGAAGCTCAAGGTGGTCCCGGTGGTGTGCTTGAGCAGCAAAGTGCAGCGGGCGCCGGCCCCCTGCATCTCCAGCATTGACATCCGCCCCTGCACACCATCATGCCCTGCAGCAGCTGCATCATGCAAAGCAGTCCGGCCTGATTCCGAATCTGCTGCGTTCACATCCACACCTGCCGCCTGCTGCAGCAGCTCCTCTACCCTCTGAAGCTGGACCCTCTCGGCTGCATCTCGCAAGAGGCGATCCATGCCCGTCTGATGTAGAACCGCTGTCGCTGCCCCTGGCTGTGAATGCTGCAGCAGACTTCTCGGTCGCTGTACTGTGGCTATCTCGGCAGCACCAGTATACGGACCAAAATAACAACCATTCTCGTTTCTTTGACGTCGTGGATCCAGCAAACAGGGGCGACCAGTAACGTGACCACTGTGCTAGAAAGTGCTCATGACGTCATGGCGGGCGTCTGTCGATGCAGTCGGGACGCCACGGGTGTCCAAATTTGGACTTTAAAGTCCTTGGTATCTTGACGCAAATCGGTCAAGGCATGTTATCAAGTCTGTTGGGCTCTCGCGTCGTCCGTCGACGGTTGAATGTCGAACACCTCCCGTCGAGCGCGCGCTTGAGCGGTTGTCCAGGGCGTCCTTCTGCTTTTCACCCCGATGAACGCCACGCGACCCCTTCCTACATCGCTTATATGTCATGAAAGTTTGATCGAGAGATAAATTGCAGAAGCAATGGACTGTGATGATGTGAAACCTCAGTGTTACATTCCCTGCATGCTGAACAGTCCTAACACTGAGCTCTGGTGCACTGATCTCCTGCTGCTGCTCACGCAATGGCTGCGGCCGAGCAGCACTGCACTGTTCACCACTGCCCATGCTGCTTGCGTACCCCATCACACATGCACTGTAACATCTCCTGAAGAGTTTGCGGTGATATGCTCCTATGGCCGCAGCGCCACTGCCTGCACCCCATGCCCCCAGCAGTTTTGCCACTGCTGACTGCTGCTGCTGCTGCACAGCATGCAGACGTGCTTCGATCGATAGACTCTGTGTTACAGAACGCAACGACCACAGCAAGGCAGTCAAACAGTCCCAGATTACGTCTGGTTGAACAGTGCTTGCTTGTACAGCAACGTGAGATCACTGTCTCCAGACAGTGAGCACATGGTGGTGCTGGTGCTGCTATTTTGCAGCAACAGCCAACCTGCGTGCCAGTCTCCACAAAGCCTCATGTGCTGTTGCTGTTGTCGCTGAGCCGCGTGTCTGCTGCTGGACAGACGCTCGCCTCACCCCTACTGTTGCCACACCCTCGCCACACGTCAATGAGGGTACCCCTGCTGCTGCTGCTGCTGAGCAAGGGCCATACGCGCCATCAGCTGCTGCTGCTGCTGCATCATGAGCTGCTGCTGCTGCTGCATCATGAGCTGCTGCTGCTGCTGCACAGATGGGGACTGACCTGTAGCCTGCCCCCCAAGCCCCTGCTGCTGCTGCATGGCCTGCCGCTGCTGCCGGAGCTGCAAGAGCTGCTGCTGCTGCTGGGGTGTGGCTGCTACGGGCTGCCCGCTGTGCGCCATGTGCTGCTGCTGCTGCATCAGCTGTGCTGCCATGGCCTGCTGCTGTTGCTGCTGCTGGGGTACATGCATTCCAGCTGCTGCCTGCGATGCTGGGGTTATACAACCCCCAGCAGCACCACCACCAGCAGCAGCAAAGGCAGGAGGGGGTCCCCCAGACAGTGACCCCCGGGGGGTCCTTCCAGGCAGTGCTGCTGCTGCTGCTGCCGCCGCCTGCTGCTGCTGTATTGCTGCCACCAGGAGTGGTGGGGCAGCAGACAGCTCTGGCCTGAACTGGGCGCAGTCCTGCACACCAGGGAGCTCCTGCAGGTCACACAGCGCAGCATTGGGGATTTTGGGGCTTGAGGGGGTTTGGGCTGAGAGATGTGTATATTACATGTATACGCGTGACTGGTGTGGATCCGGAGTACAGCTCAGCACGATGCTGTACAGCAGTACATGCTGTGGTGTGCTGCTGTATGATTGGCTCAAAATCATCAGTCGCCAACCATCTGCTAAGCAACCCAGCATACAGCACATTGCTGGTGGGCCTCCATCAATGCACACTGGTAAAACATATGCACCCTACTTAGACCCAAAACCCTTCTGATACCCTGTTGTGCATCTACCCCCTGTGTTGCATACCACCCCCTCACCTGCACCAGCATGGCCACCAGTGGGTGGTTGAGCCCCATTTGTGTGAGACCATCCACAGCAGGCACCGGCACGCCCCCACCCTCCTGCACTGACGCCGCATCGCCCTGGATTTTCTGCCACACACCTGCAGACACACATGCACCACAGGCACAGCACAGCACAGCATAGCTTGGGTGTGAGCATAAGTCTCTCCCTGTGCCGCACAGCACAGGTATGCCAGGCAATGCATTGATGACAGATCACCCCGGCATCTTCTGCCACACACCTGCAGACACACATACACTCAGCTTGACTCTGTTAGTGGGGTGTGGGGGTGTCAGCAGGAGTGGGTGTCTGGGGCTGTCACACGACACCAAAGGCACAGAAAGCAAGGGGTCAACAGGAGCCTCCACAGCCCTCTGCATTCCAACCTCCCCACAACCCCAAGCTGCCATAGGCATAATCCATGAGCTGACAACCCCACACCCCCACAGCCCCACAACGCCACGTTTATGAATTGCACCACAGCACCCAGCATCCCAGTCCCTCTCTCAGTCCCGTAGTACGCACCTGCTGCTGTTGTGGCCACCCACTGCCGCCCGGGTGCATCAGCCGCCACCACCACAAACAGTGAAGAGCCTCCGGAGCCCCCTGCAATTGTGGTGGTGTACCTTGCATTCTCGCCCTGCGCCGCGCTGCTGGGGTAGGTGCAGGTGGCAATGTAGCCCACTGGCAGGATGTGTGAGGCGCTGTGGAAGCTTGGCGACGTGGAGTTGACCCTACACAGCACACAGCACACAGACGAGCAGCACACAGCACACAGACGAGCAGCACACAATACACAGCTCAGCAGCAGTGGCACATTGGGGGTACACAGCACACAGCTCGTACGGGTGGAGTGGTGACCCTACACACCACACCACACAATACAGCACACAGCTCAGCAAAAAATGGCATGTCAGGCTCGTGGCAGCTTGAAGTGGTCGGGTTCATCACACGTAGGACACAGCCCAGGCACCACAGGCATCTCAAACCAGATAAGAGCTTGCAAGGTGAAGACCTGATGCACTCACATGCCCAGAGGAATCCCGCCCTCACCCCTCCCTCCCTATCCCCCCCCCTCCCGTTCACGCCGCCATCACCCCCCCCTCCCCTCACTCACGTGCCCAGTGAGATGACCATCAGATCCTTGGACAGCACCAGCGGCAGCAGTGGCGCACCAGACCCATCACGTCGCACCAGCGGCATACCCCTCACACTCGCCATCACAGACCCAGGATTCAACGGCTGACCCACACCACCACCACCACCACCACCTGCACCTGGCCCAGCACCAGCCCCCGCTGCTGCTGCTGCGTCCAGTGGTGGGGGTGGTGTCAGGGACCCCGGCGCAGCACGTGCCCCACTGCTGCCCTCAACCAGCCCTGCAGCAGCAGGCCCGCGCTTGCCCAGCACCAACGACCCCTGCTGCTGCTGCTGCTTGAGCAGCTGCTGCTGCGCTGCCTGCTGCTGGCGGTAGAATTCTGCGAGGAGGGCGGGGTTGCCCTGCGCTGCTGCTGCCTGCAGCGCCTGAATGAAGGGAGGCCCGGTCCCAAGCTGCTGCGCCAGCTGCGCAATCGCAGCCGCAGCGGCTTGATTCGGCGGCGGCAGCCGCATCTGCTGCTGCTGCGGCATAGCGGGCTGCGGCCCTCCCCTGCGGCCACCCCCTGACCCCCTGCCTTGCTGCTGTGCTGCTTTGCTGACGGTGGCGGCGCGGCTCAGCATCTTCTTGATGGCAGCAGCCAGGCTCTTGAGTCGCTTCTGCAGGGCCTTTGCGTCCGGCATCCACTCCGGCAGTACTGCTGCTGCTGCTGCCTTTGAGCCCTTGGGCTTGCTGCTGCCCTGCAGTGCTGCTGTGTCCACGTCGTAGCCAAAGTGGGTGGCTGCAGACTTGAAGGGCAGGTCCTCGTCCTGCAGCAGCAATGGAGGCACAGCACGGCACAGCTCGACACAGCATGGTGCAGCGCAACAAGATATGGCATGAGTCAGCATGGTTCAGCATAGTGGGGTATGGCATGAGCATTGGGTTGGGGTACGTTTCATGACATTTTACAGCAGTGGCGGATGTTCGGTGCAGCACGACACATTGCAGTACAGCCCAGTCAAGTTTGGCAGGGGTTGAACTCCATGTTGATATGCACCCGATACTTGCACAGACACACACCGATATGACGACAGGGTCAACACAGCAGTGCGTTGGTCTCACTCACCTCACACATTGCTGTCCAGTTGCCGTAGCCGTGCAGCAGCACCCCCTGCACCAGGGCGTAGTCATGCACAGACTTCCACCAGGGCAGCAGCTCCTTTGCCGCAGCTGTGCTCTTGGCCTGCGGGACAGTACAGCAGTACAGCAGTACTACCGACGACGTGAGCGGACCCTTTTGATGCCTTAGACCCGCCATCAGGACATGCATGCAGTTTCGTCCGGGCTTTTCAACAGGCCTCACATTCTGGCCGGGAACAGAGGCCTGACAGAAACGTCATTTAGAGGTGAAACCTTGGAAGGGAACCTCGGACAAGATTGCCTGGCAGCAGGTTTGCAAGCCCCTCACCTGTGTGTGCCAGTCAGACGGCAGCTGCTGCATGCCTGCCTGCAGGGTGGCCAGCAGCTCCAGCCGCTCCTGGAGCCGACCTGCCACCACCACATTCAGCGTCTGCAAATAGGGGACACACACAAAACACCAACACACTCTCATGATCTCAAGTAGGCTGTCTGTGACACTGAAGCTGCAGCAGACCATGCCTCTCTGTGTGATGGTATCCACCGTGTGCATTGGCACAAAGGCTGCTGAGAAAGAGGGGGTTTGTAGGCACTGCCGACACTCGTGACGCACACAGAATGTCAGACCCCGATCCTCACACACGCCCATGCACATGTTCCTGTTCTGAGCCTAGTTCCCTTGACTTTGGTTGCAACCTTCCTGTCCCCACACATGTGCATGTCCTCCTGTTGCTCACACCCCATGTGTCAAACACGCCACCTGCTGACAACCCACCTCTGCTTTGACTTGCTGCTTGCCCTCTGGCCCGCCTGCTGCTGCATCACCCTCCTGCTGCTCCTCGTCTTCCTCCTCATCCACCTGCGGCACACAACATGCCCTGCCTGTTGGACCCAGCCCCGCCACTCTCAGAAAACCCTACTTTGAAGAGCTGAAATAACCCTGATTTGAACAGCATAAGGTGAGCTTGCGTACTCTGTCTTGCACACACAGCACACACAGCACTGCTGCGCTAGCTCATGTCCCTGCCTTGATCGCTGCATGAGCTGCTGGAACTCCCTCTGCTGCCCCAGCCGCCCATGTCATTGCAGCGTGCCGAGATGCCTCCCTCCTGCACTCCCTGGACCCCTGTCCCTGCCGTGCCATTGCGTAGGTTGTGATTTATCTGCCCTATGGTCCATGACGCCTTCCCATGCCCAATGCTGTCGCCCTGCTGACCTCCACGGATGGTGGCCCTTGCATGAGGTGCAGCTGATCATCCTCAGCTGCGCTGCGGACCTGCACCTCCACATGCGCCTGCTCAGCAGCTGCCGCATGAGACGGTGACGACAGGCGCCTGACGACCACGCTGCTGCTGCTGGTGCCGTTGCATGCAAAGCTGCTTGGGCCTTGTCTGGTGAGAGACCCCGCTGCCATCTCCACCTCCACTGCTGCTGGCTGGCCTGCAGGACTGGCTGCGAGGCCTGCCTCTTCAGGTGCGCAGCTAGTGCCCTCTGCACTGTTGGGCTGCGGCTTGCTGGGTGCCTCAGCTGCCTCCTCATACAAGTGCCTGCAACCACCACAACACAGGCGCATGATCGCATCAGAGTCCCGACAACGACTGCTTATTCCTTGAGTGAACAGCGGCAGTGCAGCACCTGTCGCTACATGCCTACTGCGTGAAGCATGGCTGGAAGCACACAGCTCATATCCCTGGAGGAGCGCCTGTGCATGCAACCCACTGGCATCAGCTCAGGCTTGATTCCACTGCCGCACACCATCCTCAGCTGTGCGCACCAACACGGCGTTGGTCTGTGCCCTCAGTAGGGACCCTGCAGGCCTTGCTTACCTGTGTGTGACCAGCTGGAAGACCAAAAACAGGCCATAGCACAGCAGCATAAGCACACTCTCAAACCTGCTGAGCGCCAGCTCTGCTTTCATGTCAGTGGCAAGGTCGCCATCCACACCTGTGCCAGCTGTGCTGCTGATGAGCGTTGGCAGCATCACGGACACAACTGCAGCAAAGGCGGCAGCGCAACACAGGCGGATCATGTGTATCAGTACAAGTGTGGCCAGGGTGGCAGCCTCGTGCACAGCAAGCGCCTGCAGCCATGTGGCCGGTGTGCATGACACTTGCTTGGCGTCCTCAAATGCCTATCAAGCTCTGAACTACCACCCGTCGCTTTCCGTACAAAGTGGCTAACTGCTGCTGTTCCCGCCGTTGCCATAACAAGGCAATGCCAGTCCTGTTGTGGCAAGCATGCTCATGTGCTACTCCATGTTGTACAGGTGGCACAGCCGCCATGGATGCGCCAGCACTGAAGCTGCTGTGGCCTTGCTGCACAATCCTGTGTGGCTGCGCTCAACCAAGCTACTGCTGGCACGGCACTGCACACTGGCGCCACTGCTCTCGAGCTAGCAGAGCTTGCGTTGGCTGCAGCCTCACCTGAGAGGATCAGCAAGCCGCAGTTGACGTTGATGCCTTGTTGATTGAAGGTCTGTGAGGGGTGGACCACCCCGCCTGCTACAAAAGCACTGCCCATCACCAGCAACAGATTCCCAATGATGCTGCCCAACAATGTCAACTTCACAACACGAAGATATCTGCGGCAGGCAGCACACAATGCACGCGGGTTGAGTGCGGCTTGCCCCTCGATGCAGAGCAGCCCAGGGTCTGGAAAGGTCTCATGTCCAGCTGACAGGGTCGTTGCAGCAATACTTGCAGACGCTTTGACATGACCCTAGCCACTCATGCATGTTGGCTGCGTGCGCTCCAGCGACTGGCAATGCCCACAGCTAGGGTGTGCTGTTGCTGTTGCTGTGACTGTGGTGCAGCATGCATGCCGCAAGACTGCTGTGCGGCGCCCTGGTCACTCACCCCTTCTTGATGGCAAATGCTGCAATGATGACCTCGGTGGCATTGCCAAAGGTTGCATTCAGCAGGCCCCCCAGAGTGTCATTAGTGTACATGGCCAACTGCTCAGTGATCATGCCCAACCTCTGCATGGCAGGACAGGGGGCAAGGCACAGGCTCGGACCCACAGGGCCAAAAAGCACAGCTTGTCGGCAACAACACAGTCGGTACCACAATGTTGTGCCTGCCTCATGCATCTGCTTGCATGGCCAGATCCCACCTACCGCATCTGCTGGAGGTGATCATGTGAGGCACCTGGTGGGCGTTGAGTGAGGCGTTCAGGTGCGGGCGTGTACTGTGCGTCTGCTGCTCACCTCAGCTAGTGAGCAGAGTGGCAGCAATGCCAATACAAATGTGACCCCTGCTGGCCATTTGATGCCATGAGATACCAGGGCTAGGGGCAGGAGCAGCAACAAGATGTTCATCTTGTCCCGCAGCAGCACCTGTGCAGCGATATGCAGACACACAGCTGTAAACCACTGTGCTCACCAGTGTGCCATGTGCTGCCCCACAGAGCAGAGGAGTCTGGTGGTTGCCTGCATTACTCCCTCTGCCTACTGGTGCAGCCACACGCAGCTGCTCTACCACACGCAGCTGCACCACGAGGGCCCGACCCTGCTGTACCGCCACACCCAACTACACCACCACCCGACCTTCCTGCACTGTTGCACCCAGCTGCAGCACCCGGGTTCGACCCAGCTGCATCATTACACACGCCCAGCCCCTTTACAACTGCGAGCCTCTCTGTCCTTCCTTACCGCTGAGATCTCCTGGCGCATCTGCCCCAGCACACCACGAGCCCCCTGCACAGGTACAAGCGCACACATCCATTTGGAAGGCCGTGACAGGCTTGCTACCTGCTGGGCAGCTATGATAGAGTGGACGCCAAGGCTCAGCATGCGACTGTGGCTCAGTCTTGTGTGCAGCTGCTGCTGCGGGTGTGCCTGCATTCAGGCATCCGGCCTACCTCATGGTGTCTCATGTGTGACCTGTCCCATGTTCCAAGAGCCAGCCAGTCCAGAGAGTGGGCTGGTGGCATGCTGGCAGCTGTCGTGCGCTAGCAGTTGGCCTTGCCCTGTCTGTCACGGTGTCCTCTGAGCACTGCACGCCCCCAGCCACTGCTGGCAGGCACTGTAGACCTCAATCATACACTTCACAAAGTGACAGCTGAGACTCCACTGCTAGGGGAGCAGTCTGCAAACCACCTCAAGGCTTTGAGCCTTGGGTCTGCTCAGTGAAACGTCTCTTACACTGGACAGTTAGGGCTGCTGTATGGGTTGTATGTTTTTGTACAGAAGATGATCACAACGACCACGTCAGCTGCTTGTTGGCTCAGACTAGGCTTCCTGTGCGCTTGTTCTGTGGATTGAGATCAGTCAGTTGCAACACTGCTCAATTCAACCTTCCAGCCTTCTTCAGCAACCCGGATTGCGCCAAAGGTGTGTATTGATGGCATGCTTGGCTAGAAACAGGCTTTTCCCGTTCCCCTGTTCAACTGGTATTTGACTCAGGTCTCGACAGTCACTCGCGAACGGCCTCAGCAGCTGCCTGTAAGGCCAGCCCATCAAACAATGATTTGTATCAGCTTCTCCTTCAAAGCCTGCACAGATCTGCTCCGGCCTGTTCAAATGTGATTTCAAGGTGCTCTGCAGCAACTGCACCCCCCTTGTCCACAGTTGTTGTGCAGTGTGCACGGATGATGCTTGAGCACATTTTTCGATTCAATCATGCTCATGTACCAGGCAGTCATCCAGCTTGATGCCTCAGTCTGCCTTTGTGGTGCATGCATTGCTCCACGCTGACCAGGACAAGGACAGCTGACGCGTCAGTCACAATCCGTGAGGGTCATCATAGAGTCTGAAATGGCCACTGATGTGAATGATGAGCGGTGTTCAAGCCCTGTGCCCATCAGCCTGCTTAGGGAAAGCCAGCAGCGCGCAGCATCAGCAGCTGGAGCAGCTCAGCAGGGCCATGCTCATGATGCTGGTGGCATGTGCCTGCGACGCACCCGCAGCGGGTCCCCAACTGTCATCAGCCCAGTCAGCGCACCTTTCCAGCTGGCAATTCATCATTCGGGCAAGCGTCTACCTGTTTCAAAGGGCAGGCTTCTGTGTCCAAAGCCCTCTGGCCCATATACACCTTCAGCAGACCCTTTTGCCAGCAGCACAACATACAGCACAGCCAACTTGAGCAGGCACAGCACGCCAGCTGGTCCCAAGCACAGCTCTGGCTCCCGTAGCGCTGGCAGCAGCCCTATGCCCAACAGCAGCAGTGCAACGAACAGGAACATCCCAGCGTCAAGGCCGACCACACATGGCCCTGCTGCTTCAGCAATGGGTCCAGCCCTTCAAGCCCTGTCCTCGGACAGTGGAGGGTGCAGCGCACATGTCAGCCCTGCTAGCCCCCACTATCAGCAGGCGGGCTCTCATGGTCAACAACAACCATCCCATCAGCAGCCGAGCCAGGATGAGGAAGCCATGGACCTCATCATCAAGGTATGTATGTGCCAGCAAGGGTCACACCTTCAGCTTGATGTTGTTGGGTCAGCAGGCTGACTGCAATGTTGCTGGCACTGGACGTCTGAACCACACCCTGGCAGCAGACCTTGGCACAGTAGGCATGCATGCTGATCACACAGCACCCAACACTGAACTTCGTGATGTCTGCAGGACCCTGTGCATCACTTGATTCAGTTGTCACAGCCAGCAGCAGGCTGTAGACACCCGGAGGAGGCTGCAACCAGCCCTCAGGGCGTCAGGCACGACAGCAGCAGGCAGAATGTGCAGGTCTTCAGCCGCACTCGAGCCATACAGCTGGAGGCAGAGCTGCAGGTGCTGCCTGCAGGACAGCTGCTAGCCGCACAGCAGCAGCACAGCACAGCATGGGCGCACCAGCAGCAACAGCAATGGAAGGAGCAACTTCAGGCAGACCCAGGCTTTGTCAGGGTATGCAGACAGCAGCAGGAACATGAACAGGGGCAGCAGCAGAAGCCAGAACAGCAGCAACAGGAGCTTGTCAACCAGCACCAGCAGCAACAGTTGACTGGTACTAGTCTAGCAGTCCTGAGCCAGCAGGTGCTACCTTGGCAGCAGCAGATCAGCAGGTTGATGCAGCAGCTGACAAACCAGGTGTGTGACAAGGTCGCGTCTTTGGACCATGCTGCTGCTATGGCCGTTTGTGCCCATACATCCGTAGTAATGTGTCTGCTCTATGGTGCTGTTTGCCATGATGTTCAACCAGCTGTGTGAACATCACCTGGACTTCTTGGCATCTGCGTTGGCTGTCTTGCACTTGCACTACTGCCGGATTGCCTGTCACTATGTGTGCTCCTGCTGTGCTGTATGTACATCACCTGTCGACATGCGCATCTGCTCTTGTCTTCTTGTGGTAGGTTGCTTATCACTGTGTGGAGCATGGCAGGAGCCTGGAGATCCTGCAGGAGCGCTATGCAGAGCTAGCCAACGCCCTGTTCATGGCCGTCAGCAACCTCAGCCAGCGATACGTAGCATTATCATCAGCAGCTCAAACCACAGCTGCAGCACTTGCCACCAGCCGCAGCAGTGCAGAACACCTGCAGCAGAGCCTCACGGCACAACAGGCAGCAGCACAGGAGGCGCAGCAGGAGCTGGCATGCCTGACTGCAAGGCATGAGCAGCTTGAGCAGGACAGCGAAGGCACCATACAGCAGCTGCAGCAGCTGGTTGTCAGCCTCAAACAGCAGCTCTGGGAGGCCCGCAGTACAACAGAGCAGCAGGCAGCAGACGCAGAGGCAGCAGCAGCACAGGAAGCTGAGGCGGCTGGCAGACGGCTGGTTACAGCAGAGGATGAAAATGACAATCTCAGGCAGCGCTTGACCTTTGTGCATTCACAGCTACAGGCAGTCCAGTGAGTACCGGCTCCTACCTGTGTACTGTGCAGTCAAAGCGTGTCGACTTGTGCACTGACATTTGCACACCAAGCTTTGCACTCAGGGCGTGCCTGTCATTCAAGCATACAAGCTTGCCGCAGCTGCAATGGTGCTTGAGCCACACTCCCTGATCATGAGCAGGCACAGCGGTGTAGCTTGTCTTACCCTGACTGTTTTGTGTCCCGCTGTTCTCCAGGCAGCAGCTGATGCAGGTGCCGGCACAGGCCTCTATTGGGGTGCAGACTGAGCCTGAGCAGCAACCTCCTACAGGCGCAGTCCCGCCGCCCCCTGACCAGCAGCCGTCTGCTGGGTGCAGTGAACAGGACAGCGAGGTGGAGGACAGCTCAGAGGATGCACAGGACACATGCAGGGTGCGCAAAGCACAGCTCGCATGTTGGAGCCTGAACATTCAACCTTGGGCCTCCACTTTATGTGCCATGGCCTGACTGAGCCAGCCTCATGTTGACAGCTTGCAGCCATGCATGGTATGTCCAGCCCTTCCTTCACCCACAGCTTGTCGAAAGCGCCCTTATCAGCGCTCGGCCAGCATACCTTGAGGCAGGTTGCTGGGCTTGCAAGCTGGCTCGTGCAGTGTGCGCATCACTGTACCAGTCAGTAGGTTTTTCCTTGTGGGTGCTGGGGTGTGTACCGCAGACCAATCAGATTATGCCAGCCTCTGTGACCGGTGTCATATCAGCCTCGCCTGACCTGTCAAGCTGTGAGCAATCGTGTGTGTGTGTTGCTCCCTGCGTCAGGTGGTGGACCTGTTGGACTATGTGCCCCGGGGCAGCAAGCGCAGCCGGCTGTGGCTGGTCAAGGTGCTGGGCCAGATCACAGCAGACAAGGCCGTGGCTGATGCAGTGGCTGACAGGCAGGGGGTGCCACGCAGCAGCATGAGGGACTTTGTGCCAACCTGGTCCACAACTAGGTGGGTGGCCAGGGCTGACACAGATTGTAGGCCGACCTTCTGGTTGGTGAGCATCTTGAGGGGTTGGCCACAAGTGAGCTCATGTTGCGCAGCAGTTGCTGGCCTAGTGTATGTGTCAGGCACGCACAAGTGGCCCGATGGACATCATAGCAACGCAGCACGCTGAGTCTGGGCGACTCCAAAGTGCTGCAAGCTGACAGTGACGCTGACGGCTATGGGGACTGTGTGCCTGAATGCAGGTATGGCTTGCAGCACCTATCAGACCAGGTGCTGGGGGACCTGTGTGCCAGCACCTGCCACCACGCTGCCACAGGGCTGCTGCCAGCGCGCTGGTATGCCTGCTTCTGTGCCCTGGGCCCGACCGTAAAGCCCAACAAGCAGCAGCGCCTGCTGGGCCCCTGGCAGCTGCCTGCATGCATGGTTGGTGGCACAGCAGCAGCAGCGCCTGCCGGCCCAAGTGCCGCAGATGCTGAGGCCCTGTTGGGGAGTGCAGCGGCAGCAGACTTCTGGGTGTTTTGTGCATGCCAGCTGGCCTACCCCAACAGCGTCGTGGCACTGTTTCCTGAGGCCCAGGAGGCCTTGCCGCTGGTCAGGAGTGCCCTCGTGATGGAGAGCCTCAAGGCGGCCTTTCGCTTCCTGGGCGACCCATCTGGGCAGGTGCAGTTCATGGCTGACAAACTCGATCTGGCAGCAGCAGCATCAGATGCAGCAGTGGGTGCCACAGCAGCGAGTGGTGCACCAGGGCCAGGCACAAGGCCCAGTACCAGCAGCAGCAGGGGCATCTGCTACGATGCATGGGCCCTGCTGGACCTGCTGTTGGCTGAGTGGCTGTCAAGGGCATGGGACAGTGCACAAGACATGGCTCGCTTACGCAGGTGTGTGAGCATTCGCTGCTATGTCACCCTCAAGCCAATTGTTGATCCTGCGTCAGCATTTGAGGCAGTCATGCAGTGGATTCGGATTTATACTTCTGGACAGCTGAAGGATGTGCTCTTGACAGTACCTATCCGGCTGCAAACAGTGTCTCTGCAGCGGCTTTTATCCTCTCGTGGGTGCTGCTC
>QAXK01003264.1:0-12653 GCA_004335735.1 Chlorella sp. KRBP | reverse complement strand
GCTGCTGCTGCTGTGTGTAGGAGTACCTGGCCACAGCATACCCTGAGAGCGGCACACCCCTCACTCCTCCAGACCCGTACGCTGCAGCCCGTGTCAAGCTGTTCACGCAGTACTTCAACGACCACGTTGTGCCAGCCTACAACCACCTGATCCACGCCACCAAGGAGCACACGTCAGAGGCCAAGGAGGCCCTCATGAAGGCCCTGGCAGCAGTGGACGAGTTCCTGGCACTGCATGGGGCAGGGGAGGGTGACTATGCTGTGGGGCCACATTACGGGTGGAGCATGAAGTCTGTCGAGGTGAGGCAGGGGCGCTGTGACTGCCAGCTGGTCTGTGGCCCAACCCTTGACATACGCGTCAACAGCAGCTGGGGTAACCCAGATATTGGGTGTGGCAAGACTCCTGCACCCTGTGTGACCAAAGCAATAGGCATCGACTGCTGGACCAGGGGGCTAGAGCTGCCGGTGTGCACAAGTTTTGTCGTTGCCTGCACTCTGCCATGTTGCGGTGTTGCCTCCTGCCTCATGCATGAGCTGGCAAAAGCTGGCTGCTCATAGCCCGGCCCTCCTGCATGTGTACAAGTTGGGCCCCTATCGCCTTCCGCTGCGGGGCTGTGCCCTGCTGCCACGTGCTGCCTGTCCTATCATTGCATGCTTCTCTAGCATTGACCCACAAGGCCAAGGCCAAGCCCGTATGCATGTACGCGTTTTATCAAAGCTTAGGTCAGCTGTTCTGTTTTGCTGCCCTGGTGAACGCTACAGGTGCCATCTTCAGACAGTGCCCACCCCCATGAGCACTACCTCATGGGCCCCTTCTACACCACTGCTGAGGTGCTGTGCACGCCCTACGTGGCGCGCATGGTGCACACACTGCCCGAGTGGCGCAACCTGGACGTGCTGGCAGAGGCTGAGTTGCGTGGCCTGCACCGTGTGGCTGGCTGGATGCGTGCCTGCCTGGCCCGGCCCGCTGCCAAGATGACTGGGCCAGATAGGAAGGAGCTGGTGGATGGGCTGGTGGAGTGGGAGTGGAGCCACGCAGTGTGATGAGGGCCGGGGCAATGCTGGGGCAGGCAGGTTGGCAGGGCGTGATGCATTTGGAGCAGGGCACATGGCTTGTCCGCCTTTGACGAGATATGCAAGGTGGCAAGGGCCAGACAAGGTCTGGCAGGAGTTGCTACAAAGCAGGAGGTGGGTCGGGCAGGAGGGGGGTCAGACAGGAGCCTTGTGAGAGAGAGGTGACGGCAGTTGCAGGGCTGACACTTGATAGGCATGGATGGCTGTTGTGGTTGAGTACCTGGAGTTGAGTTGGCTACAAGACTTGTGTTTGGCGTTGGCCTGCTGTCAAGCTCTGGTTGGATCATGATCGCGTGCAGAGGGGTGTAGATGACCAGTCGCGTGCCACACACGGCGCACTTTCTGTACCGGATGTTGGTGTGGTGGCACTGGGAAGTGGACGCCGAGCAGGTGCTCGGGGTTTGGGAGGGGTGAGGGAGGGTGTTGGTTGTCTTGCAGCAGAGTTGGCTGCTTTCATGTTGCATGCTTCTGCATGTCCAGTCAAGTTGCTTCATGATGCTTCAGGCTCATGGGCTTTGATCACCCACGAGGTGTGCAGTTTTTGTGGTGCAATTTTCGTGGCAGATGCAGGTCCGCGCCTGCAGAACCACCTGCTGCAGCTGCAGATCCTCCTTGTTTTGGCCACACCTCACACGTGTATCAAGTCCAGGTATCCACGTCATGCTTTGTTGTAACTTTTATGCGAGTCTGAAAGCATGAGAGCTGTAAGAACGCAACGCTGCCGGTGTGTGTGCTGACTGTGTCCACAGTGACCTGTCACATTGGAACTTTGACCTAGTGCTACAGCGGCATGGTGAACTGGGACAGCCGGCGCTTTGAGCACACCTGAGATAATTTGTTGTTGTCGCCGTCTGCAGCATACGTGGTTTCACCCGGCGCACCCGCGTTTGCTGCTGCTTAGCGCAACAGCCTGCAAGCAGTGCCGCACGAAGTGCTGGCCCTTGCACTGTACAGCTCGTTCCAGCAAGCGGATGCCCGGGAAGTTTACCTGAATACTAGCAGGCCGCTTGGCATCCAAGGGCGCTTGCCACTAGTGACTCCCGGTGGAGTGACTCACCCGCAGCAGCTGCTACTGCTGCTCGCTGGGGCAGCACTACCTCTCGCTTCGAAGCAGCCATGGCGACACTCAGAACAGCCAGCTTGGTTGCAAACGCAGTCCTGTGCTGCTTAGCAATAGCAGCAGCTGCACCAGCACACCCCTGGGATGCCAAACAGCTCAACCTTGCACCTGGCCAAACCAGGTATGCTGGTCTTTTGATAGAGACGCACAGCAAAAGGTTCGTGCATGAGAACCACACAGTTTCATACGTTGCAGTGGTCAGGTGGGACGTGGTGGCTGTGTAAAGCAGTGAGGACTGTGCATGGTCAGTGGCTGTTTGCAGCAGGCACCCACCTGAGCTGGCACAACAGACATGGCCTGTGGGTGACGCATTGCCAGGGATCGAACTCGTCATCATGTGTGTGTGAATACTCTTTCAACCTCGACCGGCAACCCCTCAGCAAGCCGCTCCTGCTGTGCTGTACGCATGAATGCAGAGATGGCTACCTCTATGTGTCACCCACATACACCAAGTCCAAGCCCAGCCCCCTGCTGATCATGTTCCACCCAGCCGGCAAGAGTGCAGCAGATGCTTTGGAGCTGCTGGAGAAGCAGCAGCCCCTGCTGGACAAGACACACACCATTGTGCTGCTGCCAGAGAGCAGGGGACCTACATGGGACGTGGTGATGAGCGGGTAAGGCATGCACGAGACGGCCCCAAACGCAAGGCCTGTCAACTACACACACATCATGATTACGCACCTGCAACGTTTCCGGGCCTGTCTACAGACCTGATAACGCCCGATTGGGCACAGCCACACCCCTCACCCTGGCTGCATGTACCTCTGCCTGTGTGCCCTGTAGGGGCCGGTTTGGCCCAGACGCCATGTACCTGCGCTCAGCCCTGCCGGGTGTCATGAAGCGCTACAACATAGACAAGCAGCGGGTTGCACTGGCAGGCTTCTCTGATGGTGCCACCATGGCCCTCAGCCTGCTGCCCCTGGGCTCTGTGGCCTCCCACATCATTGCATGGTCACCAGGAGGCTTTGCACCCCCACTGGTGGTGAGTGACAGACAGCAGGCAGCAGGACAGGCATGCATGCATGCGACAGCACTGCGCAGTGCTGCTATTGGTGGACAGGGCGTTGGTGCTTGTGGTTGTAGCAGGCGTGCTGCTGCTGATGGTGGCAGGCGTGGGGTTGGGCGCCGGTGGGTGCTGCTCAAAAGCCTCAATCAACAAATGATGGTGACCTGTGCCTCGCCAATCAGTGTTTGCAGGTCAAGAGGAGGTCTCAAACTGTCCATTCAATCTACCGTATGCTGTGTGTGATTCCAAGCAAGGTGCACAGGTCAACTGCACCCCCGCCCCCTGCCTCCACTGCTGCCGCCTGCCTTGTGCAGAATGGCCAGCCCAAGGTTGCTGTGTTCCATGGCACCGAGGACACACTGTTCCCCATCGACCAGACCAGCAGGAAGATTGTGCCCCAGGTGGCAAAGATGCTGCCCAACAGCGAGATCAAATATGTAGAGCACCAGGGTGCACATGAGGCACCACCTGCTGTCATGCAACAGGGCCTGGAGTGGTTCCTGCAGGACAAGCCCATCAGCCCCACAAAGTTCCAGAGGAAGGGCAAGGCAGCACCCAGGACTGCCAAAGAGAGCGGCCCCAGGTCAATGGCTGGCTGATGTGCTGTGATGAGCCCTGCCCCTGGCATGCCAAGGAACGTTGACGAGCTGCTGCATGCATTTGCTGTATGGAATGTATGAAGAATGCATGGGTTTCGTGACAAGCTTTGCAGTTGATGCTCAGGCCAATTCTGGAAAATTCCAGACTTCATGCAGAGCAGTGGTTGCTGCCCACCATTTCAAAGGGTGCTGCCCTCTGGGCGTTTCGGTCGATCACTGGCAAATAACTTTTGAGGAATGTAAGGCAAAGTGTTGAGGCCGTGTGAAGGGCTGTCCGTACCGGTACCAAGGAATGTATGAAGAGTGTAATCAAGGGATTATGGCAGAAAGTCAATCGGTCTGAGTGCTTCGATGGGAAATGCTCAAGGTGACAATGTATCCAGCATGCTGGGGCAATGCCACGTGAAGCTCACATATCTGTATGCAGCGGCTCTGTGGTAAGGGAGGCTCTGTTAGTCTGGGGCACCGTGGCAAGCATCTTGACCCCTCACATGTTACAACATGTGCAGCTAGCTGTCGTCACGTGCACAGCCAGTGCTCGTTTGCACAATGCATTCGCCTCTCAAACACACACGCTGCTGGTTGGTCCCTGGTCCAAGCCAGACTGCCCAGCACCAGAGGGGGTACCTGGCTGTATGTTGTTAGGCAGATCTGATGGACACCACCACGTTGCCACACCCATCAGCAGTGCACCTTACCATGGCGTACAGTGCTGCGTACAAACAACCCAACAGACAGACATACACACACACATGCGGCAGATGCAGCATGCTCCACAATAAAGCCTGGCCAGGGGTGACTGGTATCAGCAGTGTCAGTCATGCGGGAGTCCAAACACAACGCAGTGCATACAGAAGCACAAGTCAGACTGCCAAGGCTCTGCAGCTGAGGGTGTACGGCCTGACTCGACTCAACCTTGGATCCACAATTATGTACACTCGCACCCAAGCAGCACATGTACATGTAGACAGCACACGTCAACGTGAAACAATTGACAGTCTCAGTCAGATGCCAATACCATGGCATAGGAAGGCACGCTGCTGCCAGCGAAGACTGGAGTCAGTGGCCCACACAACATACAGTACGAAAGCACAGCAGTAGCCGTGCATCATCAATGTACCGCCAGTGCACCTTGAGCCTGAAATGAGCTCCAACCAGGTGTGCCTACACTCACTCAAGTGTCAGCAAGATGACAGACAAAAGCCATCATGATTGCTTGCTGTGCGAAAAAGCAGGTGGGACAGACAACGGGATGCAACAGGGTGGAACAGCACACCCAGCGGGTACAGACAACAGGGTGGGACAGCACACCGTGTGGATTCGGAATCCATACAAGAGGCTGGCATGCTTGCATGTATGCGCTTCAAGCGCAAGTTGCAGCAGGTAACAAAAGCAGCTGTGTCTGGCACAGTACACCGGGCAATCGTCAATGCGGCTCAAACACAGGGTCAGCACGAAGCGGGGCTCGATGGTGATGTGCAGATGCCAGCCAGCCAGCCAGTCGGTTGACAGCACAACTACAGAAGGGTGGTGCTGTCACGGTACAGCTGATGATGCCACATCAGCACACGGCAGCAATGAAGGCCGATGCAACTGACATACATGCAGAGCACCGAACACTTAGAACATGGCACAGTCAAACATTGTGGCACAGGACAAGCAGGCAGCTCACACCATAGAGCATGGCCCTGCTGCTCAGGCCAAGACATATCGTCCTGCAGGCTGAGACATCATGACTCGGGGCCGGGCTGATAGCTGCCACACAGGCGCAGCCCATGTCACTCAACACCACACCTCAGGGTGTGGCCCCGTTGAAACCACTTGGTGGACACTTTGTGAACCAACCAGCCTGGCTGGCACACACCTTCATAGCAACCATTGCTGGTCATATGACAGCATACCTCTCGCATAGCCCTCATCCCCTCTTTTGATCAGAACATGAGTCCTGGAAAGTGCCACAAAGTCTCACAACTGCTGGCAGCAGCACACTTATTCCAGCACAATCCTCCGTGCTCGTAGCTGTCATGTACCTCAGGCAAAGTCACAAACAGGCAAGTAAACCCGCACAAACAGCTGTCTCATGCCGTCATAGGAGCAGCAACAGCAGCTGCTCACTCCAGCAAAAACAAGATCAGCAGATGTGGAACTGCAGCACATCCGATGGCCACTCCAATACAGCGTGCTCAACTGAGCGTCATGCCTCCTGTACCAGGACTCTGCCCCATGCGACACATTTGGGGCCAAACAGCGCCCTGCAACAATGCAGGCCTACTTAATCTGTGATGCAGCCACCCATCATGCTAGGGTATGATGCTGGCTGTCAACCAGCTTGGTGTGTCACCACGCACCTTTTGCCGCATGGTCCATTTGCATTCATTCAATGCACCACCATCCACTCCGCCCTGGGTTACCATAATCTCAGGGGCGCAAGCAGCTGTGTGCACCACAGCATTACCTTCTGGCCACCCCTGTGTCTGACAGGGGGATCGCAATGATCCACTGCCATACGGCCGTGGACACCGCCCACATCACACAGCGGTCACTGTGGCGGTGCCGTTGTTGTCAGCGCCGTCCTTTGCGCGCACACCACCACGCACTGATGCATCCAGCTCCTTGACCAGGGCCACAACAGACAGCGCCCGCTCACCATGCTTGGAGGAGTCCAGGCCCTCCAGCAGCTCCAGGTCTGGCAGAAATGCAAGGCAAGCAGACAGCGAGAGTGAACTGAGAAGTGTGCATTGATAGGCTTGAGCTGAAGAGTTGCAGTGGCGTATGCGGAGTCCAAGGCGATGGTGTTGGCGGGTGAAGCCTTTTCCAATTCCTGCCTGCTGCAGGCCCTGAGTTGAACTGGGACCCACGTTGAGGTTGGAGGGTGGCATGCAACTCAATCTCCTGATACACGTGCTGCCACAGTGTCGTGCTACAACCCCTGTCTGTGTGCCCCCCAGGCCTCACCTGACACCCTGACGCTGATGATCTTATCAGTGACCCACAGGCAGCCCCAAGTGGACACAAAGAACCAGGGGACGATGATCACCAGCACCAGCAGCACGTGGGCAAGGGCCATCCAGTTGCCGTAGAACGCCCCATCAGAACCAGCACTGTTGACAGACGTGGTGCTGAACAGGGCTGTCAGGATCATGCCCACAGTGCCACCTGCACACATGATGCAGCAACAGGCAGCAGGCAGCATCAGCATCAGCAGGAGTCATTTGGTGCATGCCACATGTGTGGTGCGGTTTGGCAGGGCGTGTGAGGGGCTGTTACGGACTAGGCTGTCAGCACTCACGTGCTTGGCGAGATGGCCAGATGTTTTTGGGAATGTTGACATTTGCCAATGGTCAACAGTTGACCTGGCCTCCTCGCAACATCATGTCGTCATGTGTGATGATTTTGCCCGTAGTGTGTTGCTGCCATGCTGACACAAGGCTGACACTCCTGTGACGTCAGTGTGTGTGTTTTTGGTGATATCAAGACTGAGTTGCCCCCACACGCCCATCACGCCCCCCCTAGACACACACCAACTCCGTGCACAGCAAAGACGTCGAGGGTGTCGTCCACGTAGCGGCTGCCCCAGCGCTCCATCAGCTCCTGGACACCAGCACACACCATGGAGCCAATGATGCCAAACAGGGAGGCCGCACCCACATTGACAAAGCCTGCAGCACAGCGCAATACAGCACTGGGTGTGTCATGACCAAGCCGCTTAGATCAACGTCCCAGCAGACAACATACTTGTAGTAAAGCGATGTTGACAAATAGTCTCCCTGGTTGAAGGAGATGCTGGAAACCTGTTACGGTTTGGCTGGATTCATCAAGTCACAGCGCTGTGCCCAGCACATCTCTGTGCTGCACAGCAGCCTACAACCTGAGGTTGTAAAGCAATGCAAAAGTGCAATGTTTGTGGCTGATCCTGCGTTGTGGGTCATCACACCATGCCATGACCTGGTCCAATGTTACGACTCCCTCATGCTCACCAGCTGCAGGGGTAATTGCCACCAGGCCAATGATGGCGCCTGCACAGGCCCCACTGGCACGCATCTTGTGGCCACGCAGGGTGTCCTGCACAAGCAGCAGCACAAGTTCACACGGTGGCTTTGTCCAACAGGCAAGCCAGCCTGAGCTGAACCAGCTGGACTGGGTGCACCGGCAGGCAGTTTCCGCTGACTTCTAGACAGCATTGTTTGCTCTGCACAGTGCAAGATGTTGGCTGGTGGCTGTTGCCCAGTCCAGCACGCAGACAGTGTGCTGCACATGAAATGTGGTCATGTTGTCATGCTGCTGCTGCTGCTGCTGCCCTCACCATCAGCATGAAGGCCAGCATGCCAGTTGCGGCGGCAGCATTGGTATTGAGGAAGGCCTGGCCTGCCAGGTAGCCAGCACTACCAGCACTGCCGGCATTGAACTGCAGCCAGCACGGGTCACACATTCAGCAGCACAGCAGCACAGAGAAGTCAGCAACCACCCCAGCGCAGTGCTTACAGCCTGTATGTGACACTCTCAGTATGTCTCAGAGAGACCATCAACTTGTGCACTGCCCTAGACCATGCCCAGGCACGCTCAATGACAGCACCCCACAGGAACCACCGTAGTTTTGACCATGCTGGGCCCGTGGCTCATGCCCCATGTCCCTTGTGTGATCACAGTGCCTGCTCAGGCAAAAGCTTGACTCTAACCCCCTCGCTCACGCACAGCCTTCCGAGCATGCCATGTCCATCTGATCAGCTGTGCTCACCCCGAACCATCCAAACCACAGCAGTGCAGTGCCCAGCATGACGATGGGCACATTTGCAGGCTCCTTGATGTCCTGCAGCACACCCATCTCATGGTCCACATGGGTGTGGGACTGCAGGGAGCGGCCCAGGTAGATGGCCGCAAACAGGGCAGCATAGCCGGAGCTCATGTGCACCACAGTGCCGCCTGCAGGACACCACACAGGTTCAGGGCTGTCACAGCACGGCACAAACTGCACAATGTGCGGGTCCAACCTTCATATGACCCTGTCCTGCATTAGAATGCACAGCTGTGCACCTACACTGTGACACAGATGTCTGTTGGGCTGTTTTTTGAGTATACATTGACCCCTGGTGCTTTGGTGGTGCTGTGCAACGGTAACAGCGGAGATCCCACCAAGCCACGCACTGCCCAGTCAGTACACATGAGTACTGTGGAGGTTCACAGGTGTGTGCCTCACCTGCAAAGTCCAGCACACCCAGCACCCTGATGATGCCTGACGGGTGCCACACCATGTGGGCCAGGGGGCAGTACACAATGATGTGCCACAGCCCAATGAAGATACACAGCGCAGACGGGTTCACCCTGTCACAGTTAAGGCATAGCAGAACACACACAGTGCGGCAGAAAGGTTGGAGACACCACCAGGCCGCTGTGCATTGCACCAGGTGGCTTGGTGGAGGTTGCAGACTTCAACCAACTGTGTGGTGAAGCGTGCCATTTGCAACCACATACTAGCAGTGTTGAGAATGGTGATGCATTGGCACTGTCTCATATACGACCCTCTATTTGTCAGGGCAAGCGGCCAGTCTGAAATGTAGCCAGAGACAGCATACATCATTTCAACAGATATCGCCCGGCCCTGCCTCACCTGTCAGCAATGGAGCCAATAAGCAGTGCGGGTGTGATGACAGCAAACATCAGCTGGAAGACAAAGTAGACGGTTGCCGGGATGGTGGCCGCCAGTGCAGTGAGTGGTGCAGCGCCCACACCATACATCAGCCCACCCAGGTCTGCAGGGCTCCCCAGGATGCCGTTGCTGCCGGGTGGGGACTCGCCAAAGGCCAGGCCAAACCTACAGCACGCAGTGGCGGGCAGGCGGCAGCATTTAACCGTGTGTTGTTGCAGGCGGCATGCACTAAAGCCATGGTGTGAAGGGGCAGGTGGTATTGCAGTCTTGCAAAGGGCTCGGGGAAGACTGTGTGCAGCAGTGAATGGCTGCAGGCACAGCCACAGCTGGCCAGTTTCCTGGCCTTGGAGGAGGGCCATGAGATGGTTTGGTTGAGCTGTGTGCATCATGTGTGCATCAACTTTCCCACATCATGCATAACTGTCCCGTGGTAAGAAGTTGACAGGCACGGTGACAGCGCAACAGTTGTCATTGACATACCCAACAATGCTCCACAGGATGGGGACGATGGCGAGGGGGATGAAGGCTTGCAGGATGGTGGACACCACATTCTTGTGCTGCAGGCAGCATCAGCAGCAGCGGGCAGGAGGTTGTAAGTGCCGATAGCAGCAGGGGGCAGCCAGAGAGGCGCAGGCATCCAGCACAGAGTATGTATTCAAGCAGTTTGGTGTTGAGTGCACCAAACAAGCTCAGGTGGGTTGCCATATGGTGGCATGCACATGTCTGCTGTGGCAGCCCGTGCCCAGCGCATCACATACCTGAGCCATTCCACCATAGAAGAAGGCCACACCTGCATGACAGCACACAGCAGCCAGTGAGCTCTGTCAGGCACCCAAGCAGACTCATCACGCCCCAACACCCTCTCTATCTTGTTTGTTGTGATGCATGGCTCTGCATGGCAGTGCTCTGCCATTGCCACATATGCAGGCTTTAAAGCGGGGTGATCTATACAGGATGCAACAATTGCTGCAGCTGCTCAATGCAGGGTGACCAGCCTGGCAGGAGCGGTGCAGCCTCCACCCCGCCGTATATGCAGCGTGCATTCCACGTGCTTATGCAGGCAGTGTGAGCCTCACCAGGTGTCATGATCATGACAATCGCAGCACTGATCAGCATCCAGGCCGTGTCTCCAGTGTTGATGGCCTTGAGCGCTTCGTCCTGACCCACACCCGTCACAGGGTCCTTGGGGGTCACAACACACCTGCAGGTTCGGGCGCAGGCAGCCCACACACGCACTGTCAGCTGCTTGGACAGTGTTTTGTTATGAGAAAATGCATTGTGGCATCGACCGAGGCTCAAAGGTTGAACAAGAAGCCATGACGAGGCAGTGCAAGCGCAACAACGCTGGCAGTTCTGCTGCATTGCCACGCTGTGTGCTCGCAACACATGCCGAAGGTTGCATAGGCGAGATATCATTGTGCCGGGCAGATCCGAGAGTGAAATGTACGACCCACGTGCAGCATGCGCCCATGTGACTGTTTTGAACCTGCCGCAATGCCGCGATGGCCTGTGCAAAGCACTCACATGGCTACAAAAATAGCAAAGGCACCACCCAAAACGCATGCCACCAGGGTCTTCTTCACGGGCGGAGTTGCTGAGTCGAGGACACCCATGGCGCAGTGCTGAAGAGACCGGAGATGCTACGCTGAGGGAGGAAAGTGATGAGCGGACACCTGATCAAGCGCAAAGAATACTAATGCAATGGCGTTTGAAGCTTTTGAGAGCGAGCTCAAGCATGCTGTGTGGCTGTGCAGGGTGCAAACGTGTTACAACAACCCTAGTTAGCTTAAGTCGGCCCTTGTATCACAGGAGTCTCGAAAAGCCTTCAAATTTTACCGTATGACATGAATGACTGGAACAATACTGAAGATGCACCAATTCCCGACAATGCAAGCGGGTGTGCAGCTACGAGTCAACCTTGGACTGCCAGCAGTTGAATGAAGCTCCCGCAAGTAGTAGGCTTGGCCTGCACAGACATCCCTGCCTGCCTGTGTAAGCAAAGCAGCTGGCTGGCAACTCTAAGCGCCTGCGCTGAGTTATTTCTGCGTTAGGAGAAACGCTGACATGCACAGCACTGTGTTGTGCAGTTGGTGGTATCTGTTACGTTGTGGTGGGCCTGTCAAGCACAATACCCAGAATGCTGCACGCAATGTTGATCAGAGGGCTATGGTTGGACATGGTGCTGAACACATCTAGTGCAGATCTGTCAGCAGTGCTAAGGTCAAAGAGCATTCAAGATGGCATGAAATCATTATTTCAACGGCCCGGCCTGCCCTGGCACTGTGGTCAATACAGCAGTCACATCTGCCACCCTGTCAAATGCAAGGCCTGTTACACCTAACACACCTCTACAGAACAGCTGCCTGATGGGTGTGCAACCACACGCCCATAAACAACCACCATGCATGTCAACACAGCAACACACCGTGAGCTGACCTCACGTCACTGACCACTCCATGATACACAACTCACTACCCCATCTGCCATGTGTGCGAAGCTACAGCACCACACTGTCAGCGTGCCACCCACACCGCCTGCACAACATGATACAGCAATGCTGCATTGCAGGCAGCGCATTTGCCCATCACTGCGACAAGGACTTCATGAAGCGCTGCATGGAGGCCATGGTGGCCCCCACTGACTCCAGCAGACCACGCTGGGGTGGCTTCTCCCCAGCTGCTACTGCTGCTGCCTGTGGGTCCAGCTGCTGCGACCATCTCCCCCCCGCCCAACATACACACACCCCACCCCACCCCCCATCCCAGAGCCTGGACCTGAGCCCCCAGCAGGCGCTGTCCATGCAGGCCCTGTGGTCGCGGGTCAAGGCAGCACAGGCATCACTGCTGGGCCAGCACGAGGCACTGAGCCAGCAGCTGGGCAGCCTGCAGGCGCAGCAGCAGCAGCAGCAGCGCCTGTTTGACCTGGGGGCTGAGGCCCTGCCCATCATGCAGGTGGCACAGGCCCTGGCACTGTGTGAGCCGGAGCGGCCCTTTGCGACACACCAGCAGCAGCAGACGCAGCGGCAGATGCAGCAGCAGACACAGCAGCAGCAGCAGCAGACACAGCAGCAGCAGCAGCAGCGGCGCGTCGAGTGCGACACACCCACACAGCAAGGTAGCCGCGGTGGCGCACCACACCACCACCAGCACCACCAGCACCACCACTACCACGTCAAGCAGGAGCAGCCACCGTTGTTGCCGCCGCTGCCGCA
>QAXK01003259.1:0-13942 GCA_004335735.1 Chlorella sp. KRBP | reverse complement strand
GTATGTCGCCTTGACAAACGGCGTGTCCTGCAGGGTCACGGAAATGGCAAACACAAGAGGTGAAAGTGTGAGTTGGCTCCCACATGCACGGCCGCCTTGTATGTCGCCTTGACAAACGGCGTGTCCTGCAGGGCAGGGCAAGGAAAGGGAAGCACAAGCCCGCACCTGGCGTGTCTTATCAGCACAGCACAGCCACCCGCACCTGGCAGGGCCAACCTGCACAAGGGGACTGACTCATGATTGCACAGCCACCCCACACCAGGCCTCAGCACATCAGCACAGCACAGCCACCCACACCTAGCATGGTAGCAGGGCGCGCGTGTGGATAGCCTCACAGCAACAGGAGACATCACAGCCACCCACCTTGGTGCCACCAACCGCACCAGGCGTGGCCTGACAATCATGCAGCCGCCCGCACCAGGCACAGTCTCACAACCACCCAGCCACACGCACCTGGCATGGCAGCAGGGCGCGCGCGTGGATGGCCTGGCACTGCGTGAAGAGGTAGGGGTGCGTCTTGGTCGCCGTCTGCTCCGGCGTTAGCCACTGCACCGCGCTCGACTCCGGCGCCACGGTGAAGCGCACGCCCACCTGCACCTGCGCCCCTTGGGGCAGGTTGGGGGGCAGGGACACCTGCAGGGGCCTGCCCAGCACCTGCGCGGCGGTGGTGGCGGGAGGTGAGAGGCAGGAGGTGAGGGGCGGTGACTGCTACAGGGCGGTGAAGCGCACACCCACCTACAGCTGCACCCAAGCACCTGCACGCGTAGGGGCGTGGCACATCGCCCCTGATGCTACGTGCAGGGTCACGAACAGTGGAGTGCGAGAGTGGCCGTACGACGGCACGCGCTGCGAGCTGGCATTGGCTCATCGCCAGCCAACCTCCGTCAGGAGCTGGCCCGCAGCCCGCACCAAGCCACCACCTGTTCCTACAGCTGTAGCTATACCGACAGTGCTCATCGCGGTGTCCCTTTTACCTTGTGTTCGGTGCCCCAGGAGAACTGCAACGGCGCCGGTGCGCCGCCCAGCAGCTGCGCCGAGTGCACCCCGAGCCCGCTGCTCGTGTCCAGCACCAGGTGCGGCGCGCCCGCCTCCTCCACCGTCACCGAGTACTGCGATGATGGTATGCATCAGGGGGCGGGGCAAGGGCCGGATCATCGCGCACACGCACACGTCGCCCAGTGGCTGCTGGCCGCAGACATTGGTCGCAGACATTGACAGCGCGCTGCTGCAGCTGATGTGCCTCTGCAGCAGAGCTCTGCGAGGTGTGCACGCGGCCACGTGACGTTGCGCAACAGGTCACGCCCCGCGGCGCACACACCTCTGCGTAGCCCTCAATGACCGATTTTCTGAAGCACACGTCATACGTCATACGTATGTGGCTCACGCGAGCCTGCTGTGGGTTGGAGAGCGAGCACGCGTCGATCCTCTGGGCTGCCATCGCAGGCAGAGTCGAAGGCGTGCTGGGCTGCGAACGCGCAAGAGTTCTGACGCTCCGCAGAGAGCGATGCAGCAGCGAGTGTGTGGCTCTGCTCGCGAGCATCCAGAGTTTGCGCCGATCTGCCCAGCGCCACACTGGCGTGTGCGGGCGCGAGAGGGCCAGCTGTCACCTCCCGCACACGTCGGCATGCCCATTGGCGCAATGGCAAGCAGTGATGGTGCTAGTGGAGGACCTGCCAGTGGGATGCAGATGAGGCTCCCCTGCACCCCAGACGTGGTGATGAGGTTTGAAAAAAGTCAACTATGCACGGCGACGAGGAGAGAGAAAGCCTCATCGGTGCGGCTAAGGCGCACCAGCAGGAGGCGCACCAGCAGCTGGGAGGAGGACCGACGCTGAAGAATGGCGCATCCCGCTGGAGGACAAGGCGCACCAACTTGTCCAGCAGAGGCTCACAGCGGCATCGAGCCTGATGAGCACGCGTGGACGCACGATGCAGACCTGCGCAAGAAACACAAGCCGCCGGTGAGGAGGAGACTGCGGCGCCCACAGTTGGCGACCTCGGCCACCTTTCTCGCAAGGGGGCGCAAAAGGCAGCAGAGCGCAGCAGCCAGGCACGACAGGTCGTGTCGTGTCGTTCCTTCCTGATGGAGCTCGTGCTTTGTTGCGCGCATCAATGCGTGGCGTACGCTCATCGCCATCATCGGCCGTATGCCGTGCACAGAGCGGCGCAGCAGCAGCAGCAGCACCAGCTCCTTGCACTCATAGCTGCAGTGCACACATGCCAGTCTTGGGGCATCTTGGGGCACGGCACACTGCCACAGGTCCAGGACCGACGCGCCGGATGGAAGCATTTGGCTTTGCTCATGGGGCATCCAGCCATCCATCAGCGCGTACCAGAAGCTCACGAAGCGCCACACACGTGCACTTGGCACGATATGACGAGCGTCGAGCGCTCGCAGAGCCTGCTCAACCTAGCCTGCTTGCCCCCTTACTTGCAACCGCAGCGCCCCACCTGGCTTGTGGTGCTGGGCCTCAGCTATTCATCCATCGGTGAGCCGGCTCGCTATCATCGGTGGCATGTCAGCAGCGGCGCAGTGGGCATGCCACGGGCGCACACGGCACACTGCAGGTCCTGCTGGTGCTAGGTGCTGGCTTCAGCCGTCACCACCTTGCATGCTTCTCTTTCTCGTCGCAGGTGTCATCTACGGGGACATTGGCACCTCTCCCCTCTACACAGTCTCGACCATCTTCAGCAACGTGGACACCATCGAGCACGACCACATCATCATGGTGGGCGGTGCGGGGGGGGGCAGGGGACGTGTGCAGGTCCACGCTGCGCCGCCATGGTGCACATGTGCACTGCTACGGCTCGGCAAGCACAGCAAGAGGGGGCCTGCACAGAAGTAGCATGTGCTGAGTGTTGAGAACGCGTATGGGCTGGGGGCACACAAGGGCTGTGTGTGGCGAGCTTTACATCTGGTACAGCCATGTCTGGCAAGCAGATACCTGTGAGTCGAGGCGTGCACAGTGCGAGGCACAGGAGGTGGTGGTGCGATGAATGACCACACAGGCCATCTCACTCATCTTCTGGACGCTCACGCTCATCGTGCTGGCCAAGTACGTGCTGGTGGTGCTCCAGGCGGACGACCGCGGCGAGGGAGGCACCTTTGCGCTCTACACCCTCATCTGGTGAGGCATCTGGTGGGGCTCATCTGATGCGGAGTCAGAAGAGCGGTATTCAAGGTAGTGGCGTGTTGGAGGCACCTTTGCGCTCTACACCCTCATCTGGTGAGCTCGATTGTGGGGGCTTGGGAGCCCCATTGGGGGCTCCTGCACGATATATGGTTGTGCACCTCTCTCCATTCTCAATGGATCCCACCACCTCGCCTCGGCTTCCCTTCCCTTGCTGCTGCCGCCGCTGTCTGTAAATGCTCGGCCTGCTGCGGTCCCAGTGACCAGTGCCCACCCTGTGCGCTCTTGGCACGCTGGGCATCTCTCCCTTACACCGCCCTGCAAGTCAATGAGCACCGAACGTGATTCATTGCACTGCCTGTGCCGTGTGCCTGAACTGCCTGCAGCCGCACGCTGGGCATCTCCCCGTACGGCGCCCTGCAGACCAAGGAGCACGCACAGCTCATCACAATGTCCAGGAAGCCCATGCTCGCAAGGTATGACACGCCTATGTACAGACTTCAGCTGCACAGACCACCACCACGCCTGGGAACGGCCTGTTCTGTTAACTTTGCGGTCTGTCTCTTTTTGTGCCCGCTCGGCCTGTTCTGTATGTGGCACTGGCTTGTCCATTGTAAGCCCCCCTCCCACCTTCGTGCGTGTGCCCTTACGCCCCTGCGATGCGTGCACGGTTGTGCAGGACGGGCATCCACCGCGTGCCCACCGTCGCCAACGGAGGGTAAGCCCACTAACTGCAAGCGCCTCTCTGAGGGCCCCGGCTCTCACGGTCACGCTTGCACCCGCGCGTGCAGCAGCAGCAGCTGCTGCAGCTGGCCCCCTGCAGGCTGAAAACCTCTGATTGCATGTGCTGCTGGTGGCCCCAACCGTACCTACGCCACGCAGGGCCCGGGCCCGGGCCGAGCAGCGGCACAAGGAGGAGGTTTGGCGCGCCACGCTGGCGGCCCGGGCCGACCAGACCAGGCCCGGCGAGGAGGTGGAGGAGGTCAAGGACAGGTGGTTTCAGCGGGGCGCGTTTGACCCCGAGCCCATGAAGCAGTGAGTTGGCTGGGGCAGCTTCGTAGCAGCAATCAGGCTTGGCAGATGTATCTTATGGTCCGCCGTATCAGGGATGCAAGCTTTTTAGTGCTAGAACTGGCATGCGTGATGCTGGGTGGGGGAGGTGCTGGCTGCCATGGTGCTGGTGCTCACGGTTTTGCTGTTGTGTTGCTGCCCTGCACATCTGCACACAGGTGGTTCCGTGGCAGCGTGCTGGCCCAGCGGGTGCTGCTCATCGTGGCCATCATCTCGACCTCAATGGTGATCGGCGATGGCGTCTTCACGCCCGCCCTCTCCGGTGAGCAGCATTAACTCTCCCCTGCCACCTGGTAGTGGCAGGAAGCGACGCCTGGGGACGCCCTGAGCAGGAGTCCCAGGCGGATGTGGCAGCCGCCAGAGCCCTACCAGTGCTTGCAGCACAGGTGACACAGCCAGTGCTTGCATCACAGGCCCAGGTGACCAGCCAGTGCTTGCGGCACAGGCCCAGGTGACACAGCCAGTGCTTTCAGCACAGGCCCAGGTGACACAAGCAGTGCTTGCAGCACAGGCCCAGATGACACAGCCAGTGCCTGAAGCACAGGCCCACATGACACAAGCAGTGCTTGCAGCACAGACCCAGGTGACACAGCAAGAGGAGCTCCTCACTGTTATGCTCTTGCTGCTGCCCGTGCTTTGCGCCGCAGTGGTGTCGGCGATCGCTGGCCTGGAGGTTGCGGTCGACGACCTGCACAACGACGTGGTCATTGGTGTGAGCTGCGCCATCCTGGTGCTGCTCTTCATGTTCCAGTTCAAGGGCACGAACTTCATCTCGACCGCCTTCTCGCCCATTGTCATCCTGTGGCTGGTGGCCAACGCGACAATTGGCATCTGGCAGCTGGCGGACAAGGGCGGGGAGATCTTCAAGGCGAGTGACAGTTTTTGGCCGGTGACTAGTATGAGCTGTGGGCACATACCAGCTGGCCGACAAGGGCAAAAAAGCATTGGAAACGTGAGGCTGTGATATGCCTTGAGGGCACATTGCGGCATCCTGCAGCTCACTTGCCATGAGCGCAACTGCACGCCAAGCACGAGTTGGCTCAAACGCGCAATGCCTGCTCCATCGCGCTGCCCTGCCCTGCCCTGCCCTGCCCGCAGGCCTTCTCCCCTCACTGGATCGGCCGCTTCTTTGCCGAGTTTGGCCTCGAGGGCTGGATCATGATGGGCAGCGTCATGCTGTGCGTGACGGGCGCCGAGGCCATGTACAGCGACCTGGGCCACTTTGACAAGTCCAGCGTCATGGTGAGTGCAGCGTTTGATGGTGCCTGCATGGATGTGCATCTGGTCATATGATACCATGAGCACCTGGCAGCGTGAGCACCTGTGCACCTGGTCATCTGATATTGTGAGCAGCGGGCAGCGGGCAACTCTGTGCGCAGCCTGGCGTTGGAGTGCTGCCCCAGGTCCTTGCGCGCTTCCTCCTGCCTGCGCACTGCTCCGCACCTGCTGTCCCCCAGGAGCATCGCTCAGCAGTGACTGAACTGCGGGTCGTTGCCAGAAATTGCCCCAGGAATTCCGGCCAGACTTGCAGCACAACACACCTGCACCCGTGTGCCCTTGCCGCCCTGCCTGCCGCCGCGCGCGCAGCTGAGCTTCACTGGCTTCGTGTACCCCTGCCTGATCCTCACCTACATGGGCCAGGGCGCCTACCTCTTGGACAACCTCGGCGACACCTACACGGCCTACTGGTCGTCCATCCCTGACAGCGTCTTTTGGCCCATGCTGGTGCTGGCCACGGCCGCAAGCATCGTGGCGTCGCAAGCGCTCATTTCCGCGTGCTTCTCAATCACCAAGCAGGTGCGGGGATCCGCATGGTCAGGGCCCAGCATGGTTGGGCGCAGCAATCGCTCTTCCCGCATTTGTGTGCCAGCGGCCGATGCCAACGCCGCTCTTGCGTCGGTACGCTGCTGCATCGCCATGCAGGCCAAGGTGCTGGGTTTCATGCCCAAGCTCAAGGTCACCTTCACCAGCGCCGACCGCAACGGCCAGATCTACGTCAGTGCCATCAACTGGATGCTCATGCTGCTCACGGTGGCCGTCACGGCCGGCTTCCAGGCAAACGCCACGAGTTTGGCGCTGGCGTACGGTGAGTGAACTGGGAGAGCTGGGAAGGGCTGGGAGCGCACCAGTGCCTGCTGCCCTCACTGTGGCCTGTGTGCTCTGGGGGGCCAGGCGCGGCACGGGGTGCGGGTTGCGGCTGACAGGGCGTGTGATGCAAGGTGGGTGCATTACAAGCGGCACGTGACGCGCCCAGAAGCAAGCACGTGACCTGTCAAGAAGCAAGCACGTGACCTGTCAAGAAGCAAGCACGTGACCTGTCAAGAAGCAAGCTCACTAGCTCACTTGCCCACACAATACACACGCTGCGCAGGCCTGACAATCTCTGTGGTGATGGCCATCACCGACATACTCATCGTCGTCATCATGCTGGTGTACTGGAAGCTCAACTTTGGGCTGGTGCTGCTCTTCCTCGTCATTTTTGGCACCTTTGACATGACGTTTGTCTGCGCCAACTTCACCAAGGTGAGGCCCCTCTCTTCCTGCTCACTTTGGCCCCTTTTTATGTGCACCAAGCTTGACCAAGGTGAGTGAGCAGATTCTAGGAAACCCCACCCTATCTGACCGGTGCCGCCACCTTGTGCCACCGGCGGGATTTGCATTAGAGCGGAATCCGCTAACTGGCGCGGTCCGCTAGGCCTGTAGAGCATTCCGCTCCGCATTCGCTAGCATTCCGCTCCGCTAGCGCTCCGCGCGGCTTTGCCGGCTTCCCGCGCCCATTCCGCTTGCTGAGATCGCGATTCCGCGCCGCTTCAATCTCGCCACAGCAGCACGAGGCGCCGCAGGCTACCCGCTTGCGTCCCACCACAGCCGACACCTATCGCCGACCACCGCCCGCCAGCAGCGGCGGCTGCGGCGGTTGCGGCAGCTCGCGCATGCACCCAGCGGGTTAGGGTTAGGGTTAGGGCTAGTCCCACTTGCCCCACACCGCCTCCGCTTTGGCATACCGGCCCTCCGCTCCGCTTCATGCTTCATGCCCTCCGCTCCGCCTCCGCTAGGCCTGAAATCCTTTTGCAAACCCTGGCCCACAGCCACATGCCCACATGATCTGTTGCCGTCTGGCGCTGGGTACACATGCGCAGGTGCCGAACGGTGGCTGGGTGGCCATCGCCATCACCATGGCGATCTCGACCATCATGCTGGTGTGGTGGACCGGGCAGCGCAAGCGGCGCGTCGAGGAGGTGGCGCACGGCCAGATCATGCCCGAGGACTTGTTTACGTTTACAACCGTCGGAACCAAGAAGAAGTTCAAGGTCGACGCGGCCTACACGCTCCGCAAGGACTCGAACTGCTCGCTGGGCGCCCGCAGCGCCGGCCACGCCATCAGCACCGCGCCGGACGCGTCGTCCTCGCGCCCCCAGGCGAGCGCGGCGCCCAAGGGCCTGCAGAAGAGCAGCAGCACGCAGTCGGCGCGCAAGGGCGACGGCCCGGTCGCCGAGTCCACGGAGATGCATCGCGACGGGTGGCTCGTCACGTCCGGGTCGCCCGCCGCCGCGCGACTCGAGCTGGCCGACGCGCGCGGGCCGGGCCCGGTCGCCGAGGCCGTGACCAACCTCGACCATGACTCCGAGGGCTCGCCCCATCACCTGTGCCGGGGGTACGCGGTGGGTCCCGGGTCCGAGCCCACGCTGGAAGAGCTGGCGCTGCTGCGAGGCGAGTTCAACCTGGCGCTCAAGGTGCCAGGCGCGTCGAGCAAGCCCCTGGTGAGCTGTGTGTGTGTGTTTTACATCTGGCGCGGCGATGTCTCACAAGCAGATGAGCACATAGGCAAGCAACACAGGCAGCAGTAGAGCACAGTAGTTGTGGGTCTACAGCACGCCTCGCCCCCACCTTTGATCAGATCTGGGTAAGCGCTTGCTCTGCATGAGTCTGCCGTACCGGCAGATTCCAGTGGCTAGGGAGCCTGGCTTGCACGCGTGCTTGTGTTCAAAGCTGCCGTGGCTGGCATCGCTCACACGTGGTGACGTGGTGACGCGACGTACGTGCAGCACCTCCTGCCCGGCATCGGGCTCTACTATGCCAACGACGCGTCCATCGTCCCGCCCGTCATGTGCCACGTCATGCGCAACGTAGAGGCGCTGCACCGGGTGAGCTACCTGCCTCCCGGGCGACGGGGCGTGGTGCTGTACTACCGTTGCCATCTTGAACTAACTCACCTCAGCATGGCAACAGCCGTCACGCCCGGACTGCCTGTTGCAAGACTGACAAGCACAGCACGCGGCTGGCGCTTGGTGGGCATGGTGCGGCGTTGCCTCACGCTGACGGGCACGCTTGCGGCCCTGCTGTGCGCTGTCTCGCAGATCAGCATCTTCGTCACCGTGAGGCACCTTCCCATTCCGCACGTGGACGTGGAGGACCGGCTGCTGGTCCGCTGCGTGCCAAACGTGCCCAACATGTACCAGTGCATCACCAGGTATGTGCACCCAACACGCAAGGGTGCGCCTGTGTTGGAACAGCCGGAGCAGGCTCACGTGCACATGCGCACGTTGCGTCACTGACAGCGCGCTGATGCGTGTGCCCTTGCGTGCACGCGTGTGGCCAAAGGTATGGCAAGAACTGGCGCGTTGCACGACTGCATGTGCGTGTATGTTGCCGCAGGTACGGCTACATGGAGCACATTGATCACGGCAAAACCTTCGTCAACACGCTCATCACAGCCATCGTACACCTGCTGGAGCTACGGGCTGGCCTAGACACCACCGAGGTGAGTGTGAGGCTCAAATCACAGCTGCTTGGATGCCACGAGTGTGTTGTGCTTTGCATCTGGCACAGGTCCTGGAGACAGTCCAAAGATGTGGAAGGCATGGGCGGTGTTGAAAGAGGGCGCTGGCGAGGCTTGACTGACACCCATCTAGTTTGTCTGCTTGCGCACATGTCGCGGAGCAGGGCACGCTGGACGCCCTGAAGGACCCAACCATCTCCCTCGACTCCCCCATTCCGGTCGCCCAAGTCAACGGCGCTTTGGCTACAGCCAGCCAGCCGCCGCAGATAGGGACGCCGCGTTTGGGCGGAGCGGGCCCTGTGGCCGAGGGCCGGTCACACCTCATGGACCATCCAGTGTCGGCGGTGCTGCACCAGCTGCCCGGCAACGGCCACGTGGGGCGACGGTCCGCCAGCGGCTCAGCGGTGAGCCACTTAGGGCTAGGGTTAGGGCTAGGGTTAGGCCCCGCCACGGCGCCACGGTGCTCCCAGACCTGCCTGCAATTTGCCCACTCTGCACCATGCCCTCCACGCGCTACCAGAGCGGTCCTCACCGTGATGGCGCACGCTCTTGTGGTCGCAGGCGCACACCACGGTAGAGCTCAGGGAGGTGTCCACCTCGCTGCTGCAGTCCACCAAGTCAACGCCAGTGCCAGCGCTCATGGTGAGCTGCCACCATGCACTGGGGGCAGCAAAAGACGTCACGGGCAGACTTGATGGCAGTATGTAGAGGCTGAAAGGCTGACAACGCAACATTGAAACCTGTCTGGGCAGTGGGAGCCAGAGCTATCGACTAGCGCGTGTCGGCACCTGCACGCTCCTTCCTGCTGACATGGTGTTGCTGCCCCTGCCTGCCTCACGATGCCCGCAGGTGCCCAACCAGCCGCGCCTGGCCATCGACATCAGTGGGCTTTCCCGCACGCTGCGCTCCACAAGCCTTGGCACCGCGCTGTCGCAGCGTCTGGCGGCGCTGGGCGTGAACGACGCCGACATGCTGCACGGCGAGCACAAGGGCATTGAGCGGCTCACGATGATTGCCGAGAGCCTGCAGAAGGGAGGTGAGTGATGAGCGATGAGGGGCGGCCTCCAGGAGGCCTGCTGCACACACACACAGATCTGATACGCCCGGTAGTGGGCTCCGGCCCCGCCGAGGCGCCCAAACAGATGCAAATATCAACACACACACAGAGGAGGTCTGGTGGTCAATGAGCGTCTGGAGCCGAGCGCGGCACGTGCACTGACGGACACGAGCGTATGCTCGCCTGACTTGATGGGGGGGTAGGGTGGAAGGCGCCGGGCATTGGGGCCGGCCGGAAGCCTCTCCCCTGCGCCCCCAAGGCCGAGGCGGCGGCGGGGGAGCTGGGGGCAACCCAGGGTTCTCGTGCGAGATGATGATTCTCTATGCTCACCTGCTCGCCAGAGATGGCCGCACCTAGTGAATGTACAGCTCGACGCACACGCATTTGCTGCTGGTGTGCTGTGCTCACTGCAGGCTGCAACGTCTCCACCAGGTTGGAGGACGCCGCGCTGCGTGTGTCCACGCTGCTGTCGGCCGCCGAGGAGGGCGTGGTCTTTTACTTTGGACGCACCACGCTGCGCATGAAGCCGGACAACAACATCTTCAACACCATCCTGGTGAGGCGGGACAGGCAGGCAGCGCCGTCAGGCAGGCCCGTGGCAGCAATCTGGCCGTGCCGCCCGCTTGCCACCGGTGATACGTGGGCTCACAGGTGTGTGGTGGCTTGCACCTGACCACCCGCAGTACGACACCATCTACCGGACGATGATGCAGCTGTCCCACGCCGAGTGCGAGTCGTGGCGCATCCCCTGCAACAACCTGGTGGAGCTCGGCATGGTCCTCTTCCTGTGAACCTAGAGTCTTGTCGCTGCCCTGGTGTGTGCTATTCCTCCTCTCCCCCCCTTCCCCCTCCCCCTTCCTCTGCTGCCGTCTGTTTGCTTCGAACTTTCGCGTGGATGTGCTCGGTGTGCTGTATCTTCTTGGTTGGCGATCCCTGCGCGGCACTGCAAGTTTAGACGCCCAAGGCAGCCAGGGCTTCGACTGTGTGCAGCCGCACAGCCTGAGGAGAGATTTCATCCTGTGATTGAGCCGGGCGGCAAGAAGACGTACACCCCCGATTGCGCCACGGTGCGCGCGAGTGCGCTCAATTTGCTACCCCACACGCATCGCCGCTGCGCTCCGTGCCCCCAACTCGATAGCTGCTCCCGCTTCCTCGATTGCACTTTGTGCTCTGACTCGGCAGGTGCAGGAGGAGATGAGCCCAGGCCACACGCAAGAGCCACACGGCGGTGCGGGGGCGGCAATTGACCTCACTCACAAGCAGCAGCTGCAGCTGGATGGGCTGGAGGCGGAGCGTGCGCCACCCTGTGGCTCGTGCGCCCAGTCCGGCAGCCCGCGGTCCGTCTGCGGCGGCACCGCAGCAAGCAGCAGCTGCACGGACGACGCCAGCACGTACACCAGCCAGCTCAGCCACCGCAGCACCGCCACCGCAGAGCAGCTGCTCAGCTCCGAGGTGGCGCCATTGCTTCCACAGGAAGCCCCTCCGAGTTCTTCACCCTGCATCACATTGCCTCCGGCTCTGGTGCCAGGCAGGCCATTGTTGCAGCCGGCGTTGCTGCCAGCAGCAACGGACGCAGCGCTGCGGCGACTACTAGCGCTGGGGGGCCGCCTGCGGCGGCGGCGGCGGGAGGCCGGCGGGAGGCAACGTGGTGGTGAATCCGGCAGCGATGGCGGGGTCGCTGCAGCGCTGCTCCTGCACGGTCCTAGTGAGGCCCTGCTCCCGCCGGCTCAGGGGGCGTGCATCAGCCTCATCCCGGCTCAGCCACAGCATCTGAATCACTCGCCACAGCAGCTCCCGGAGAGGCTGCTCGAAGCCTTGTCAGCGGCGCAGCACCACCATCACGGGCCGCAGCGCAACGTGCCAAGCAGTGATCAGTACGTCCCAGCAGCGGGGCCCCTCCAGACCCTCCTCACCTCGGACTCCTCGCCGCCGATCACCACGGCATCCGCTCTCTCAGCGCCGGCCACACCGCATCACAGCAGCAGCGGCGGCGGCGGCGGCGAGAATGGTCAAGCACAGAGTCCTGCTCAGGCGTTGTTGCTAGATCAGGACCTGCAGCTGGACTGGCACCTGCGGGTGCGCGTGCGGCGGGCGCTCACCACCCTCCACCGGCACACGCGCGACGGCGGTAGCCCACAGAATCGGGGTGGGGCTGACACCCTCAGCAATCACACACGCGACCGTGGCAGCGCGCAGCAGCAGGGCGGGGCTGACACCAGCTCTCCGCCCCAGGCGGCGGACGGCGGCAGTAACGACGCCCCTGGCAGCGGGCAGTGCCTGCCCGGCCCCCAAGCATGCGCTGCCGACAGCTGTGCATCAGGCGCTTGCACAGACGGCGGCTTAGTGCAGCTGCTCGTCAAGCAGTACAGCGCCACAGACGCAAGTGCCGCAATCTTGACGCGGGCGGGCAGCAGCAAGGGCGGCAGCGCCAAGGCCGGCCCGCAGCTGCAGCAGCAAGGCAGCGTCTGTGGGAAGGCTGTGGACCAGCCAGCTGGTGTGGCGGTGCGCAGCCCTGCCATTGCGGCAGCGGCGGCTGCGGCAGCAGCGGCAATAATGGCGCAACAAGGCAGCGGCAGCAAGTGCCACGTGGAGCCCAGTGGCACGGTGACCTCACGCATCCCTCTGACTGCAGCTTCAGCTGCAGCAGCTGCGGCGGCCGGGGCAGCAGCGGCGGCACATCAGCAAGGCAGCGGCAGCAAGTGCTCAGACCAGCCCTCTGCGCTGCGCAGCCCTGCCATTGCGGCTTCAGCTGCAGCAGCGGCGGCGGCGGCGGCGGCGCAGCAGCAAGGCAGCGGCAGCAAGTGCCTTGAACAGCCCAGCAGCATGACGTTGCGCAGCCCGTTCACGGCGGCGGCGGCAGCGGCGGCGGCGGTGGCGGCAGCGCAGCCCCGGCCGGCAGCGCCGCCATGCAAGGGACAGCTGGAGGTGAAGAAGGGGCGGAGGACACGGTCAGCTGGGGCGCCCCAGGTGCGCGGGGCATGGTGGCGAGTAGTCGCAAGTGGGATGGTGGGCAATGTGGACCGCGTGCTGCATTCAGCAGGACTGTTACAGAACGATGCGCACACACATATACATCTCTACCACGTTCGTGGGTAAGGCTGACATGCCTTTTGTAAAACTTGGTAACGGAGGGGCTAAAACGGACAGGGATGAGCACCAGCTGCGCAGCCCAGGTGCTTGCCTGGTCACGCGGTTGCCGACTCGCCGCCACGCGCACACCATATCTGCTTGCCAGACATGGCTGTACCAGATGTAAAGCTCACCACACACCCACCCCGCGTTTGCGCAGGTGCTGCAGTCGAGCATCAGCCCCGTACCTGACCTGGTGGTGCTCTGGGAGGAGCAAACGCACGCCTGGCACTCGTGTCAGCCCTCCACGCCAACCCGTGCGCGCGGCGCGAGGGCGGAGGGCAGGTGGCGGGCGCGCGCGCTGCGGTGGGCAGACGGCTGCGCGGGGCAGCCTGCGCCCCCTGGTTCGGGAGGAGGGCGGGAGGAGGGGTCTTCAGAGGGCTCTGATGGCGATAGTGAGGGCAGGGAGGAGGAGGAGGACTGCGGGGAGGACTGCGGGGAGGAGGAGAGCCCCGCAGGGCTGAGCGTGACGCAGTCGGCGCCGGTGAGCCAGGGCGGCGGTTTGGAAAAGGATGAGAAGTGTGTGGAGCGACGACCAGAGGAGGAGGGCGGCGTAGGCGCGGCATTGGGGCGGCGGGTGGTGAGGTGTTTGGTGGGGCCCATGGAGGATGCAGCGGGGTCGCAGCGGCAGTGGCAGGCAGGGCGGGGGCTGATGGCCGTGCCGGTTGCCATGTCCAGCAGCGAGTTGGAGGAGGAGGAGGAGGAGGAGGAAGAGGAGGAGGAGGAGGACAGGAGCAGGTGCACGGCGTGGCCCATCTCATGCAGCAGCTCCAGC
>QAXK01003257.1:0-25534 GCA_004335735.1 Chlorella sp. KRBP | reverse complement strand
ACCACCCACACCACCCACACCACCCACATTCGTGTGCGCAGGTGAGCCAGCTGACGGACTCTGTGCTCAACAACCTGACGTCGCGCGGCTTCACGCCCGTCGGCGAGTTCAACGCGTCGCTGGCGCTGACCAACCTGACCATCTTTGCCACGCTGGCCTCGCAAAACTACCTGGTCAACACGCTCAGCTTCAACAACTTCAACCCTGTCTACGTCACGACAAAGGCGTTCTTCTGCTGCGGCATGCCCGACGAGATCTACAATGTGAGCCAACGTGGGGCCGCGGCTGGCCAAGCCGATGCATGCCGATCAATGACTGCCTCGCCACCGGCAGCCAGGCAGCACAGTGCACGCCAGCGCCGCTCCCTGTCTTGACATTTCGCCAGCGGTGCTGCTGCGTGTGCGTGTGGCAACTTGAACGGGAGTGTGGCTTCTGCGGAACTTGCGCAAAACATGCCCCTCTGGTCCCTTACCCCGCCCCATTCCGCCGCGCAGGTATGGATCGCCTGCACCTTTGGCGGCTGGGCCATGATGGTCATGTGCTGGATGGGCTACTACCTGGTCAGCGTCCACGACCGCCTCCCAGGCGCACACCAGCGCTGCGGCTGCACGTGCCTGGCCGCCCCGCCCGCCCCACGCTGCTGCGGCAAGAAGACAGCCGCCTCCGGCCCGCCCCAGCAGCAGCCCATTCCGGTGGATGCCGTAGCGGTGGGCGTGCTGCCGGGCGCGGCGGTCGGCGGAGCTCTGGGCCATTCGGACGAGGCGTCGCACAGCAGCCCTGAGACGAGTGAGCTTGGGCGTGGAGGAGGGCAGCACCACAGCACCACGGCCATCATCAACCCGCTGGGGGGGCGCAGCACGAGCGGGTCTACGCCGGACAAGCCGGGGGCAGGGCTGGCGGGCAACTACCAGCCGGCTTCCGCAGCGAGCCGCCACAATACGAGCAGCGTGGCGTACGGCAGTGCGATGGGGGCCTTGTGATGGGGGCGTTTGGGTGAATTGGGGTGAAATGGGGATGGCGTGGCTGTTTGGGTGCGATACTGGGGAGTCACACTGGGGCCATATTCTTCTTGTCGTGGCCCTGCTGCGTTGTGGGCCCACAGGACTTGGGTGATCGATCGAGACGCCAGGGGCAGAGTGATCCTGACCGTCCGAGCATGTAGCATTTGGGCTGTTGACGACTTGCACTTAGAGAGAACTGTACACCTCCCATCCTGTTGACGTTGCCCTGACCTTGCCGCCGCTCGTGCTCTGGTCCTGCTCTAGTCGTTGCGCCGTGATCCTGGCGCGCTGCTGTCGTCGTGCTGTGGTCTGATAGTTGAAGCTCAGAACTGCGCTGATGGCAAGTGGGTGCACCATTGAGTGCCGTGGCGCACAGGCGTACTGGCAGCTGCTCAACCTGTTGCCTGCCAGCTTCTGTCTAAAGCGTAAAGCGTAACGCCGAAAAAAGTGAACGAACGGCAGGCGCAGGCAGGGCCATCTGCCCTGGCGGCGGTGGCGGCGGTGGTGGGGCGTGCTCCAGGAGGGTTGCCGGTTCTTGGTGACCTCCTCCCCTGACGTTGCCTCGTGCCAGCCGGCCTGCCCGCCCGCCAGCCGCACCTGCCGGGCAGATCCTCGGGCACATTTTTTTAGTTTGTGCACACGCAGAGCATCAGCTTCAGTCCTGAACCAAAGCACACACACTACGCAAAGCACACTACGCCCCTCGCCGCGTGTGCGCTCTTTCAAGCGGTGGTTACGGCCATCAGGACCCTCACCTTCGCGCGCAAGGCGCAGCAGGCACAATCAAAGGATGGCGCCAAGTAGACGCAGCAGCGCAGGAATAGCAGTGGCGGCCGCGCTGCAGCAGCTGCTGCTGCTCGCGGGCAGCGCGCACGGGCAGGAGGACACGGTGCAAGTGTGCCCGGACGCCAAGTGGCACAGCGCGCTGCTGCTCAAGTCCTACGAGGGCAAGCCGATCAGCTTCTTCGCCAACATCACGGTGCGGGGCCCTGTCGCCTTCGATTGCTCGTGGTGGGGTCCTTCGACTGCGCAGCAGCCCCACCCCTTGATGGCCTCCTGTCCGCCTGCAGACCTGGAGCACCAGCCAGTTCAAGGACTACGCGCTGCAGGACCTCAGCAAGGCCTACATTCCCAGCGCCGTCTTCCTGGGCATCGCCCTGCTCTCCCTGGCCTTCCTGGTGGCATGGTGCGTCGACGCGTACCTGGCGTGCACCTCACGAAAGAGCGTGTGCAGGCGCTGCAGCGACGGGAATCCGCAGCGCCGAGCGCCAGCGCGCCGATCACATCCCTTGCGACGCCCCTGTGCCCCGCAGGAGGCTCCTCTACTGCTGCTGCATGGGATGCTACAGCAGCGCCCGCCGCGAAGCGGCCTTGCCGCCCATCGAAACCACAGCGCCGCAGCAGCCACGCTACGCCGCGTACATGGTGCCGCAGACGCAGCACGGCGCAATCCAGCGCCAGGACGTCAATGGCGGCAAGCAGGTCGGGCAAGGCGCACCCACACCTTGGGCGCCGGCACCCGCCAAGCGCAACCTTGCCTCGCGCTGCGCCTGCCTTGGCACGGGGTCCACCGTTCTCAAGGTGCTCATCGTGGTGCTGGCGTGCGCCTCCGTCGGCCTCACGGTCTGGGGCATGACCAGCGCAACGAAGGGACTGGCCGACGACGGGTGGGAACAGGTGGGCACTTGTGCCGCCTTGCCGCAAGTGCAGATCCGGCACAGATGGAACCAGGTCAGAACAGCCAGCGGCGTAGGTGGGGAGGCGGGCACCAGCCGCACAGCACAGCGCGGCAGTTGCCAGCCTGGCCACCAGGGTGCGCCGAAGTGTGGATGGAGAGCTTGCATTACCCAGGCCAAGTGGTGGCATGCGGAATGGCCACGCCAGATGCTGAGAGCTCTCCACACGCGGATGCGTTTGTGCGTGCAGGTGGACGAGGTGCAGGGCTACATTGACAAGGTGGCGGGGCGCGTCGAGTCCCTCCTCAGAAACGTCTCGTCCATCGTGCCCGCCATCGACGCCTCCCAGGCAGCAGCCGCACAGGCACTCAACGCCTCCACCGTCACCCAGACAGTGCAGGTAGGTGCACCCCGGCAGTGCCCTTCGGGTGCAGCGCACTTCCCAGCAAGCTGCCCTACAACAGCAGCTTCAGCGCAGCGCGTTTGGGGCCAAGTGCCGTCACGTGCGGGGCCACCTCCTCCTATGCCAAGCCCGCCAGGAGCGGCGAGTGTCCGGTCCGGGGAGCAACTGAGACCGCCACACCACATCCCACCAGCGCCTAGCCCTGCTCTCCTCCGCACAGGCGCCTTGTGTGCGGCGTTCAGCCACTACGCCTCACGCTCTCATGCTCTGCACGTGTTGCACCACCGCCCCTCCTTGTTCTTCCCCGCAGGAGTTGACGGCGGTGCTGGACTCTAGCTCCCTGTCCCCCACACAGCTTAGCGCCGGCACCTCGACCATGCGTAGCACCGTGGCCACCTTGAGCCAGGCACCCGCCCAGCTGGACTCGAGCCTCACACAGGTGAGGTGTGCTTTTTTGCATGTGACGGCGTTCCTGCATGCCCTTGTGGGCGTCTCCGTGGGTGGTGGGAGGCATCCACTCAGGGCCAAGTCTGACTAGTTGCTGCACAACGTGCCAGCTTGCTAGGACTGCGTGTGAGCAGCAAGCATGCTGCCACCGTGCTCTACACCACGCGTCAACACTGCGCAGGCCACCAGCCAGGAGGGTCCCTCCCTGAGCTCCGCAGCGCAGACGGTGGCAGACTCCAACGCGCGCCTGCTGGACGCGGCGCGGGGGTTGTCCTCGCTGCAGAACCAGATCGTCAACATGCAGGCGCTCAACAACCCTAGTGCCACGTGAGTCACAGGCTTGGCTTGCGTGAGCATCCCCGCGGCTAGTACTGCTGCCAGTGCTTGCTGCTTGCCGCCCATCATCGTATCGCACCCAATCACAGAGCAGCTGCAGCCGTCACACCCTGCGCGACGACAAATGAACGTGTGTATGGCTGATCCTGCTGCTGAATGAACCTGCAGGGCCGCTGAGAACGTGGTGTCCGCCATCCAGCAGCTCAACCTCACCTCCACCCAGGCCTACCTCTCCTCCCTCATCTCCGACCTGGACCAGCTCGCCAACGCCTCCCAGGCCATCAAGGCCGTCACCCAAGCAAACAGCACCACCACTGTCACTGCTGCAACAAGCTCCCTGGCTCAGGCGCTGGGCGTGACGAGCAACGTGACGACGGCGCTTGCGGCTGCGCGCACACAGCTGCCGGTGCTGGCAGGGACCATCCGCAGCTACGCCTCTGCTACCGCCACCGCCGCCGGTGAGCGCCCTGCACCACTTTTTCACACACTTGAGTACTGCAAGACATCTGATGCACCCGGTAGTTGGGCTCCGGCCCCGCCGAGGCGCCCCAACAGATGCAAACATCGACACACACACACACACCTGGGCATGTCGGGTAACAATGCCATCTGGCCAGGTGCTTATTGTTGCCGCTGCTGTTCACTGTGTGTGCGTGCTGAGCCTCGCATCTGACGCAGCCAGTTCAGGCAAGCAGATGAGCCCAGGGCAAGCAGATGAGCCCACACCGTGGGCACGCACCGCCTCTGCACACAGGTGCCGTCAAGTCCATGCTCGTCTACGTGGAGGGTCTGCTGTTGGGCCAAGGCGTCGACGTCAACTCGGCCTCCAGCTCCCTGGCCCTGCTGTATCGGAGGCTCAAGTCGGTGGCGGACCTGGTGGCGGATGAACAGAAACTCACGGACGCGGCCAACGTGCTGGATGGACTGCAGGTAGGTGGTTGGCGGTGGGAGGCGGTGGCCACGCGGCATGGCTTCAGCCGGCCGTGGACGCTGCGCGAACTGCAAGCAAATTTGTACACGCACGGCTCAGTTGTGTGAGGCTTGGTCGCCACCAAGCTCAGGTTGGCCAGGTCGTCCACGATTGCCATGGTGGCCTTACACATGTGTTTGGATACCCACCTGATGCAGGGCAAGCTGTCAGATCCAGAGGGGCTGAGCACCCTCCAGTCGGCGCTGGAGCAGGCGGTGGCACCGCTGGCCTCCCTAGCCTCGACAAACGGCTACCGCGCCTACCTCGCCACGCTCAAGTGCGTGCTAGAGCGGCAGCGGCAGCACTGCCACTCTGCAGAGCACATCGCGTTCCCCTCCTCGTGCAAGGCCAAGCTGCCAGCCAGAAGCAGCCAGCCAGTGTGTGCACGCCTCCAGCCGCACGCTCTTTCCTCCTCAACTTGGTGTATCACCTGCTTTTGGTGTGTGTGTGTGTGTGCCCACGCAGGTCCAAGATGGACGCTCTGTCGGCCCCCCTGTCCAAGGCTCAGAGCGCACTGTCCGCCTACCTCGAGGCGCCCTCCAGGGCCACCTGGGACCTGGCTCAGGCCGTCACCTCGGATGCGCTGCCAGAGGTGAGGGCAGAGCTGAGCGCTGTGCACTGGCCCACCTCCTCGCTGCTGGTCGTGGGTGCATGGGTGTGGGCACGGCAGCACCGGTGCCCACACTGCCCACTGTAGCAACCCGAGGGCACTTGGCAGGCCCTCGCAGGTTGTACACTGCGCTGACGATTGTACCCTTGCCGCACCACTGGTTGCAGGCCGACGCTGCCGTGTCCGCATCCGTCCCCGCTGCCAACATCGCCTCCTCCATGGCCACTGTCCGCTCCGCCGCCAGCGACGTGGCCAGCGCGCTCGGCCAGCTCTCCACCTCCGTCAGCCCCGACCTCAAGCAGACGGTGCTGCGCGGCGTCAAGGCCCTGGCGGCGCAGCTCGCCACCCTCAGCACCAGCTCCAGCACCGCCTCCGCTGGCCGTAGGCTCGCCTCGCTGCCTTCGTCGACTTCTCAGCGGGAGCTGCTCCAGGCGACGTCCAACAGCAGCAGCGCCCCGCTCGACCAGCTGTATGAAGCTGCGTCCTCGGCGGTGAATACGCTGAGCTCCTGGCCTCAGCCCCGCGCGCCGTCGGTGCAGGCGGTGACATCGGAGCTGGACCAGCTGCGGAACACCATCATGGTGCAGGGCGATGCGATCAAGGCCGAGGTGGCGAGCACGGTGCAGAGGTTCAACAGCAGCGCGCAGGACCTGCGCCGGCAGGTCGTGTCGCGCATCGACGACCTGCGCGCCTCGTACTACGGGCCGACGACCAAGTGGGACGGGTGGAGATACACGGTGCGTGTAGATGTGCACGGGAGTCGCGGTCAGAACCTGGCACGCACTTGCGGGCAAGAAGCCGGGGTGGCGTTGCAATCTCGACCTTACTTCCCACCGCGGCGCGTCTCCCCGCGCGCAACCCACGCAGGTGACGATGATCATCTACGCCGTGGCCCTCGCCTTCCTCCTCCTCGTCTGCATCGCGCTGTTCTTCAACATCCCCGCGCTGCTCACCCTCTCCACCCTCGCGCTCGCCATCCTCCTCGCTCTCTACTTCGCCGTGGCCCTCATGCTCGCCGCCGCGGTCGCGGGCGGCGACGACCTCTGCCCCGCCACCGAGGCCATCGCGCTCAAGTACGTCCCCGAGCGCTTCCAGCCCATCGCACAGTACCTGCTCTTCAACCGCAGCACGCTCGAGGCCGCGCTCAAGCAGTCGGACCTGGTCGACGTTCCCCAAATCGACAGCCAGGCCGCGCTGCTCTCCACCTCGGTCATCGGCAACCTCACCGCGCTGCTCGCGGGCGCCGGCGTTAACGGCAGCCTGGTCAACGCGGCGTCTACGGCGAACGAGACGCTGGTCGGGGTGCTCGGCGCCAAGAGCGCGCTGCTCGTCACGGCCTCGTACAGCAGCTTCATGGTGGTGTACGTGGGCGCCAAGAGCTACGTGTGCTGCCAGGTCACGGACGACATGGTGCAGGTGAGTCGACATGGTGCGTTGGTGCGGGGACTTGCCACGACAGCTTCGCCTGCAGCCGGAACGTGCCTGCTTTGCCACCCTCCTGCCACCCTCTTGCCTACCTGCGTGCCACCCTCCTGCCACCCTCCTGCCGACCTGCGTGCAGCTGTGGTACGCGCTGACGTTCGGCGGCTGGACCCTCCTCCTGCTCACCTGGTTCGCCTGCGGCCTCATCCGTGTCTACGACCGCGCCTGGGGCGCGCACGCCGCCTGCGGCTGGCTCTGCCTCCAGCCCGCCCCCGACGGGCACGTCGCCGCCAGCGCGCACTACCCCGCCACGGCGCCACCTCTGACCGACGACGACGGCCGCGGCAGTACAGCGCACGTGGTTCTCGTGCCTCCCTACTACCCCACCAAGGACGAGCAGTACGATGGACCGGCGGCGCAGCATGACGCAATCTCGTACACCGAGGGCGGGACCACGCAGGATACAGACGGTGACACGCCAATGTGCAACGGCACGCACTACAGTCGGGCAGGGGAGCCGGCGGCGGCGGCGGGTGACCAGCAGCGGCCCTTGGTGGCGTACGCTGGCGCCGCCCAGCCGTGAGAAATGGTGCTCGTGGGCTTGCACGCACGTAGGGTGTGCGGAGCTGCCCTCTAGCAGCGGAACAGGTGGTGGTGGTGCTTGTGGGCTTGCACGCACGTGTAGCACGTGTGTGGGTTGGGGTCGTGTGCAACGCTGAAGGTGCCATGCACTCCAGCAGCACACCTTGTCGGCGCATTCCTTGAGATTGGTTTGAGTTAGCCTTTTGCTGCACGGCAAACAGTCTGCAGCTACTTAGAAACCCGCAGGTTGTTGTCGCAGCTCCTCGTGGGAGCAATGCTGCTTTGTTTGTAAGGATGGCGGGGCTTTCCGTTTGCACAGAGCGAACCAGGTTTTTGCTGCACCTTGGTCATGGTCGTGGTTGCACAGGCAGCATCTGTGGACAAGTAGATGCTCGCAAGCGAGTTCGTGACCACAGATTGGACCGTCAAACTCTGCAGAGGACACAACTGCGACACGCGTGGGTGCGTTGCTTGGCCCACCTTATGTACGCTGCTGCGCCTCTGCTGCCACCCTGGTTTCGACTGCTATGCTGCTGTACAGCTGCTGCCTTGCCGCACACATCGGATTCGTATTCGCTCTGCCTGCTCTCTGGCCCTCTGCTTGCTCTATGTTGGGGCATGTTGCAGTGTGCCATCAAAGGAGAAGCCTGAGCAGGTTGCAAGGTGCAGGACGCAGCTTCGTTTTTTCCAGGTCCATGCCCGGCCATGCGGTCAGTAACGGTGGTGAGCCCGAAGCAAATGAATAGTCGTTCCGTGGCTGTCGTGCGCAGCAGCGGCGGCGCAGCAGCGGCAGCACAACAACAGCAGCAGCAGCAGCGGCCGCGCGTCAAGCAAGCAGGTACGCACACGCACAAGGTCCGTATGTCCCCGGCAGCATCAGCCCACACCAGCGCTTCAAGTCCCCCTGCCCTCCACGTGCACATTGCTTTTTCCAGGCCTTGGTGGTGCTGCAGCGGCAGCAGCGTGCACGGGAAAGAACGTAGCCAGGGCGTCCCTAGCAGCCATCCCAGGAGACAAGACATAATCACGCCACGACAGCCAGCGAGGCAAACCACTTTTCCAACGCCGGCTTGTTGAGCTGCCGCCCGATGATGACCACGCGGGACAGGCGCTTCTCGCCCTCGAGCCACGGCGCGCTGGGCGTCACGTTGTACAGCTCGTAAACAGCCTGCGCGGTACACGTGCGGTACAGTGCAGTGCAGGTGTCAGCCCTATTGGCACCTCCTGATGAGCACCCACCGTATGGAGGAGGTGCATCAAGCACAACCGTGTCCCGTACCACGCCAGCACATGTGCACCCATCCGCGTGCGCCGCGCCTCACCTGCAGCATGTGCTTGCGCGCGTCCCCCTGTATGTTGAGCACGCCCTTGACCCGGTATATGTCCTCGGGGTGCTGTTCCCGGTCCCACAGCAGGCTGTCCATCCAGCCCTTGAGCCTGCGGCACACGTGGAGGCACGCACACAAGAGCAAGGCGCCTTGACTCACCAAACCTGTCACGAGAGCCCTGCGCTGTGGTACAATATGATCTGTCCGCCATGCAGCACCCACGTACTGCCCCACCCGCACACGCCGAAACAGCAGGTGCCGCTCGCTTCCCAACGCCGAACACACACACGGCCACACCCACCCACATCCTTTGAGACGGCTGCAGCATCATGACACCTGTCGTGAACGTCAAGCAATCAAGATGATGATGACACACGCGCCCACCCACCAGCCCACCAGACTCACTTGTCCAGCTCCAGCGGCCGCTCCGTCGACAAGCACACGGTCTGTATCTGCGGGTCGTGGTGCCCCCCGTGCCCCGTGTGCTGCCCGCTGCCGCCCGCCCCCAAGTCGTCCGTCTCCGACCCGCCCCCTCCCCCCAGCGGCTCCATGCTCAGGCTCACGGCGCGCGAGTGCGAGCTCATGCCGCCCACCGACGAACGCGACAGACCAATCCGCGACATCATGGTCGTCGTCGTCTGGAGCCGCTCCTGCTGCTGCAGCGCCGCAGACGTCAACGGCACCCCTCCCCCACCCCCGCCACCCCCACCCGCACTGCTGACCGGCGCTGTGTTTGATAACTGCTGCTGCAGCGAACCCGCCGAGGGCGACGTGACCATCTGAGAGCCCACCAGACGCGTGCCCACCACCTCGAGCCCCAGCCCGGCCCCGCGCTGACCCCGCCCCCCCTCCGCGCCCGCCGCCGCGGCGTCGTTTCCCTCGCCGCCGTCGCTGCTCGACCCGTTGTCGTTCTCGTTCTCCTCCTCGTCGTCGTCTCCGTCGTCCTCGGCAATGGGCGCCAGTTGGATCTCAGCGCCGCCCTTGTAGCCGTGCCGGTTGAGCAGCAGGTGCAGCTCCACGTTGCAGTTCGAGGTGCGGATAATGTGCACGCTGCTGTTGATGGCGCGGATGTCGGCCTCGGCCACGGCGACGGCCTCTTCGTTGCAGAGGTCGAGCTTGTTCAGGAGGATCAGGTCGGCGTACGCCACCTGTTGTGTGTGGGGAGGGAAGGAACAGGTTGTAGCAAAGAGAGCACCGACACAGGCATCAGGTGGCTGACGCCTGGTGTCGGCGTGAGCTCAGTGACACCTCGTTGTGCATGCGAGAAGCGGGGCATTGTGGGCACGGTTCGACAGAGCACGTCAAGACGAATGGACGACACCGGCACATGAATGAGGAGCAGGTGGCTGACGCTGCGCGTCGGCGTGAGCAGTGGAACCTTGTTGAGCAGGAGTGGGGCAGTGTGGGCACGTGGGCACATCCGAATGCATGACACCGGTACGTGAATGAGGAGCGCCGCACCTGGACTTGTGCCTCGTTGACGGCGCTGTCCGACCTGGGCGCGTTGAGCTGCCTGCCAATGTTGACCACGTCCACCACGGTGATGATGCCGTCCAGCTGCACACCAGCTTCCACCTCCTCGTCCGTCCACAGCGCCGCCGCCACAGGGCCAGGGTTGGCCAAGCCTGCGGGGGCAGCAAGCAGCGTAGGCGGCAACGGCAGGTGCAGGGCAATGGTGGTTTTAGCCGCGGCTGGTCGAGCGCATGCCTCCCGCTGACGAGGACAGCAACTGGCCACCCAGCATTGCGGCTGGCGCGTGCTGGTGACGATGGCGCTGATGGCCATGCTGCCCCGCTGAGATGAAGCGCAGTATTCCCCATCCCGCACTGCACTGCGTGATGTGTCCCTCCCACTGCGGACTGCAAACTGATGGTTAGGGAGCCCTGGCGCGCACCCGTCGTCTCTATGAGGATGTAGTCGGGGCGCCGCTCCTTGGCCAGCAGCGCCTCCAGCGCCTGCACGAACTCGCTCTTGACCGAGCAGCACATGCAGCCGTTGTCCAGCTCCACCCACTCGCCAGACGTGTCGCGCAGGCCCTGCGGGTGCGGGCAGGTCGTGCAGCGCACTGGCAAAGTGGGGCCAGGCACGCACCGTGTGAGCACGGCACGGCATCACCACCGGGCTTGCTGCTGCTGCTGCTGCTGCTGCTTCCTCTCCCTTCCATCGATGACCTGGCGGGGCCGCAACAACCCTGCGCGCTGCTCGCACCTGGATGTCCTGGTAGTAGGCATTCTCGACGCCCTCTCCGAACTCGTTGAGGATGACGGCGATGCGCAGGCCGTGCGGGGCCGTGAGGATGTGCCTGATGAGCGTCGTCTTGCCCGACCCCAGGAAGCCTGCGCCCTGCCACACGGCGTGCATCGGTGAGGGCTGCCATCGCATACGCAAGCTGCGGTGCTGCGACGGCGGTCCCCGCACGCACCAGTGATGAGGGTCACGGGCACTGGCTGGACGGGCCCGGACGCAGCCGTGGGAGCCTCAAAGGGCCGGACCTCTGCACGCACATGCAGCGGGCACGTCTCACTCCTTGCTGCTCGCTGCTGCTGCGGCTCCCATCGCGCCATCCCTCCTAAGAAGGGGATCTCTCAAGCGGAGCAGCTGCGGCAAGAGGAGCGCACCAACTGCCTGTGGCACGTCGTCATCGTCTGCGGCGGTCATATTGGTGGCTGCAGAGCTGTGCTGAGCTTGAATGTGTGTGCCCCGCGGTAGTGATGGCGCGTACCACGATTGCGCATGCATGCGATGGTGCATCGATCGGCTCCACACCAACAGCAGCAGCATGTCCGAGCAGAGCAAGTGGCAGGCAAGGGATGCAGCAGCCTGCCAAGAGTAAGAGTGGGGATTCACGAGTTCAACGCACGCGGCGCGCAAACATCACAACAGGTAGTGTCCACGAGTAGAGGGTCTAACGCCATCACACGCCATTCACGCAGCCGTACTGCTTCTTGGTCTTTGGGTTGACGTCGGGGCGCCAGATGAGCTGCCAAACGTACGGCGTCTGATCAGGCCCCACGAGCTGGTTGTACTTGACCTCGGAGCCGTCCTCGTAAGTGTAGGTCTGCAGGGAGCCCTTGGGCAGCGTGTACTTGGAGGCGCACACGTCGCCGTTCTCATTCTCGTTCTTGTCTTCCAGGCTGTCGTCAAACCAGCCCGTGCTCACGTCCGGGTCAGTCACGGCCTGCACGACGCGTGTTGGTGCGCATTGAACATGCACGGAAGTTTGCGTTGCGTACTGAACGTAGCTAGGACACGTAGTCTTCCTCGCTGCTAGTCCGTGCTGCCTTGGCCCCATTTGCAAGCGTGTACATCGTCCCAACACTGCCGTCACCTGGGGACCTCACCTCTGCGAGCTCGTGCACCAAGCTGTCCACCATGGCGTCAATGTTGGTGGAGCCCGTAGGCGAGTACGAGGGGTCACCCACCGCCTTGGCAATGTCCTGCAAGGGGGAGCAGCCATTTGGGCGACCAGGATGGCCGATGGCGCATCAGCACACTCAGCAAACAGCACGGGTTCAAGACAGCAGGCCCTCACTCACCCCGGTGCAGGACGCGCAGCCCTCCTGCTGCGGCACAAAGGCGTAGATCAGCCGGGTGCCGTCGTCGTACTCCTGGAAGTTGTGCCAGGCGCACATGCTGTCGCAAAACTCCTTGGGGAAGGCCAGGCGCTTGTCCTGCAGCAACAGCATATGCAGTCCCTCAAGTATGTTGTTCCGTGACGTCGTGTATAAGGGCCCGCTCTCAGCTCTTCCGCGCACCGTGCCCACTCGTCACCTTTTTAGGCACCAGGACGTAAATCTCGTCCTTCAACTTGTACGACATGCTGATGCCCTCGACGCCGTTCAGGTTGCCCAGCAGGTCCGGGATAGCCGTCTCCCCGGCCAGGTCGCCTTGAAAGTTGTCGACCGCACCCTTGACGCTCAGGTACACCGCCTTGGCCAACGTGATCTTGCCGGAGACGTATACCTTGGCCTTGGTCTTGGGGTCGACGCGGTAGTACCTATGAGAGGCAAGAGGTAGTAGTAATGGAACCGCAGTTGTGAACCTTGCCCTGCACCTGCCCTTTGGGGCGGTGGGGTAGCCAATCGGCAGGGCGGGGACAACTGTATCCTGGGTGCGCGAGTGGTGCACTCACTTGGTCATGACCTTCCACCATGCGGTGCTTCCCAGGTTCTTGACCAGGTAGTTGAGAGCGGTTGGCTCGGGGTCGTCAGGCTCGTACCCGATGTAGACCTGGGCGCAGGGCAGGGACGGCTCAGCTACATACTCAACCCGTCCGACAAGGGGTCAGGCCAGGCCAGGCCAGGGCATACTGGGCCCCAAGCTGCCCCAGTGTGTGGCACGGCACCTTGCATCTCGTCGCCTCTCACCATGAAGACCTGCACGGGGTTCGTCATGACTGGTCCTTGGTGGTACGACTGGCCGGTGATGGTGCTGCCCAGCGCGCGCCTGCTCAAGGACGTCTTGCTGTGGGATGCTGAGGCGCCTGCGCGCGTGGCAATCACTTGTGCTTGCTCTTGCGGGGAGCCCACCATGAGGAGCAGTTGCTTAGGAAGCTGGCGGCCACAGGCAGGCACGATCGGCGCACACCTCCGCGGAGGTAGAGCATAGATGACGTGCTGCTGCTGTTGCGCATCTCTGCAGACGGCCTGCGAGCCCAGGCGCCGCCCAGGCGAGCGAGCTGCAGGACGAGGAGCAGCAGCGCCACGCGCTGAGCCATCGGCTGGACGCTGCGAGACGCCATTGTGTGTGTGTGTGTGTAGCCACACGCCAATGTGGCCATCGACTGCGCGAGCGCGAGCAGGTAGTGTCCTGCCGTTCTTAGATCGATGAACAACGGTTCCGCATCCCTGCAAAGGTGGCCAAGGGTGGTACTGGTGGCATTGGCGCATCGTAGAAGGTCAAGGGCGGCTTTGCTTGGGCCTGATGGCCACGGTCGCACGCCGCGCGTCACGCGGATCCGACCACGTCCCCCGCGCTGAGCGGTCCCCAGAGGTCCCTGCGTCTGTACAGCTGCTTTGCATTGCTCATAACCTACACCCTGTGCTTTGGCTCTGCTTGCTCTTGGGGTTTGTGAGGATCATTGCCGTACCGTACCGCATCACAAGCAAAAAGCAAAGCAAAGCGTGGCAAGACCGCACCATACATCGCACAGATGCCTCCGCAGCTGCGATCGGGCCACCGCACGCCCGGCGGTGCGTCTCGCTGATCACGGCTCCATGCCCGCTACTGCCTTCGTGCGAGGCGCGCTCCTCCTCACCGTGCTGGGTGTCCTCATCTGCGCGGTGCCGCTGTGGGAAGGCACGAGCACCCGCAGCACGCTCTGGCGGCCACAGGCGTCGCGATCGCAAGATGGCGCACCTGGCGGGCGATTCCAACAAGAGCAGCAGCAGCAACACGAGCAGCAGCAACAACAGCAAGAGCAGCGTGGTCCCAGAGCCCAGCTGCTGCCGCTGCGCAGCGCCCCTGGTGACGTGGGGCGCCTCATCCCACGCCGCGGACTGCTGCCCGCGTCCGCCTGGCAACTCAATGGTTCCGCCAGAGCCGGGTGAGCGCTATGCCCGTGAGATCTCTCTGGCTGAATAGCATCGGCTAGCATGCCCTGGAACAGCGCTTCGAGATTCTGGCCGAATGTGCCGGTGGCAGACGTGGTCGTTCCGCGCGACGTTCCTACTTGCCCCTCACAGGTCCTATGTGGTGACGGTGGAGCTTGGGAGCCAGCGGCTGCCGTTTGCGCTTGTCGTGGACACGGGCAGCAGCGTGACGTTCGTGCCCTGTGACACGTGCGTGAGCTGCGGCCCGCACGTGCACCGGCCGTTCAGCGTGGTGGGCTCGTCGACCGTGTCGCAGCTTCCGTGCAGCTCCAGCAAGTGCATGTGCGGCGCGGGCAAGTGCGGGTGCAGCGCCGCGCAGCAGTGCACGTACAACGTCAGCAGCGGTACGTACCGCTGCATCAGCACCCAGCCCACACTACGTCACTCTGACGCCCACTCACAAGCGCCCGCACGCCGTGCCATTTGCGTGTCGCCCGAACAGATGACGGTATGGGCGCAAGCGCTGGCCAGGTGCTGGTGGACACAATCCACTTCCAGGACGTGCCGCGCTCGCTGCCAGCTGGGCAGGTGGCGGGAGCTGAGGACGATCCGCAGGTGGCGTTTGGGTGCGCCACCAGCGAGGAGGGATCCTCGTTGTACTGGAACCCAGTGGCTGACGGCGTGCTGGGCATGGGGTGGTACGACAGCTCCATGCAGCGACAGGTGACTATTGTGCCGAGTGTTACATATTGGCGCGGCCAAGGTCTGTGGCAAGCAGGGAGTGTTCCGCCGCACGCGGACGGAAAGGCTGTTTGCGCGTGCCAATGGGGCGAGCAGCCGCAGCGCTAGGGCACCAGGGATTAGCGCATGCTTTGTGTGATGGACGAGGGTACACTTCCACATCAGAACTCTGCTTGCACTACCGCATGCGCCATGCGTGCAGCTGGCGCGGAGCCAGGACATTGACAACAACTTTGCCATGTGCTTGGGCTACCCTAATGGAGGCGCGCTGCTTATAGGTACGCAACGCTGGGCTTTCTGCTTCGTAGTGAATCACGTAGTTGCTGCGTGGCATGCCTGGTTCATGTGCCCTCAACTTGAAAGACTTGCACACGGCCTCCCGCAATGCAGGTGATGTGAACTTGACAGACGCGAGAAACATGACTTTCACGCCCATTGTGCCGCGGGCCCAGGCCCAGGGCAGGTACATGGCCTATGCCAGCCACATCAGCATCGGCACCCGCCGGATCAACCTCAAGGTGCGTTCTGGTGGTGGTGGTGGTGGTGGCAGACCAGCCCCGCACCTGCGCTGACTGGGCAACGGCAGGAAGACAGCTGGCAACAGGCACGTGCCTGTGCTCACCCACCCCATGCGTGTGCCAGCAGGTGGACGACAGCGCCTACAGCGTGCGCAACGGCATTCCCTTTGACAGCGGCGCCACCTTCACTTACCTGGCCTCCGGCGCCCACAAGGAGTTTGTGGCGGCAGTCACGGCGCAGGCCACGGCGGCGCGCTTGGATAGTGTGCTGGCAGACCAGGTGCGTGTTAAGGGCTCTTGACACTGTACAGCTGGTGCAACGCGGGGGCAATCTCCAAGGGCCAGCGCTGCCCCGGCGCGGCGTGGGGGTCTGGCAAGCAGATGACCCACACTTCACAGGCAGTTTGTACAAGCGGTGTTGCTGTTGCCCTAAATCGCGTGCTGCCGCCACGCGCATACGCACAACACCGCAGCTGGGCATGACGTGCTGGAACTTCAACACCAGCAGCGCCCGTGAGCTGCAGCGCTGGTTCCCAGCGGCTCACCTGGTGTTTGCCAACCAGGTCTTTCTGCGCCTCACGCCGCTGCAGTACATGTTTGAGGTGCGTTTGGCATCGCGAAGACCCTCCCGGGCCTATCTCTTTCAGGGATGGCTCAGGGGTACCCACTGAGGCGTTTAAGGCAGGTTCAGTGTTCACCCAGCAGCGCGCTGGGGTAATTTTCTGCGGTCCCCGCAAGCCTGGTCGTGCAAGCACTGTCTCTCTCCTACAGCAGTGGAGTCGTGGAGAGATCTCAGCGCTGGTCTGGTGCTCCACCAGCGCCCACCCACCATGGTGCATGCGGGGACACGGCAGCACCCCGTCTTCCTTCACCTGTACGCAGTACGCCACCGACGCCTGGTGCCTGGCCGTGCTGGACAGCAAGCAGAACGGCGGCAGGGTGGCGCTTGGGGCTATTGCCATGCGCAACACCGTGATAAAGTTCGACCTCAATGTGCGTGTGGCGTGCTGATGGGGTTGGAAAGGCGGACGGGAGCGCAGTCAGCTGGGGTCAGGGCGGCAGGAAGGGGCAGCGGCCTGGCTGAACACAAACAGTGGCACCGTGGCGCAGAGGTCACGTGTAAGAGGGCTAGGGCTAGGCTGCACGTGCGGGACATTCTCGCCTCAACTGCTCAGTGTCATGCCACGCCCTGCTCGTGTGTGCCCTGCAGGCCACACGCATGGGCTTTCTGTCAGTGGACGACTGCGACACGGCGTGGAATATGATCTACCCGCTGCCGCCACCACCACCCCGCCCGCCCCGACCACCACCCAGGTGCGAGCCTAATCTGTGCTCGCTGCTGATCAAGCCTTGGTATGGTTGCCACCACCGCCCCGCCCGCCCCGCCCACCACTCTGGTGCGGCGGCGCAGGCGGCCCTGCCTGCACACTGCCAGATGAAGATCATGTCAGGTGTTGACAACGCATCATTCCGTACGTTCCAGCCTTGGTCACCTCGTCAAACTGCACCCCTCCATGTGTACCGCAGCCCTCCCCAGCCCCCCCGCCCTCCACCTGGACCGCCCCGCCCACCTGCACCCCCTCCCTCGCCTCCCAAGCCCCCCACGCCCCCACCCCGGCCACCGCGCCCACCACGCCCCCCATCGCCCCCACCCTCACCGCCACGGTGCGGCCATGCGGCGCATGCTGCCGGGCTTTGGGCATACTCGCGGGAACATGCAGACCGATGTGTGTGCGTGTGCTGCGCCCGCTTGTTGCACTTGCAGCCCACCGAGGCCCCCACCAAAGCCGCCCAGCCCGCCCCGGCCGCCTCCACGGCCGCCAAGCCCCCCTCGCCCTCCCCTACCACCTCCACGGCCTCCACACCCACCTGCACCCCCTCCACACCCACCAAAGCCCCCCGCGCCCCCACCCCGGCCGCCACGCCCGCCGCGCCCCCCGTCGCCCCCACCCTCACCACCACGGTGCGGGACATGCGCTATCAGGCTATCAGGCTTGCACTCACAAAAACATTCAAACCAAGATTGATGCGTGCTTGTCATGACCTGGACCTGCTTGTCGCACTTGTTGCAGCCCACCAAGGCCGCCACCCAAGCCACCCAGCCCACCTGCGCCACCCCCACGGCCCCCGCACCCGCCTCGCCCACCTCCACACCCGCCCAAGCCACCAGCACCTCCACCCAGGTACGCGCCACTGGCAGAGCAGGCTGCTCTCGTTTGAGTGGCATTAGCAACACGTGGCGCAGAGTTTGATTTTCACGTTGCGAGCGCTGCGCAATGTGCAACGCAGGCCGCCCCGCCCACCCTCGCCCCCGCATCCTCCGCCCCGCCCACCCAGGTGAGCACCACAAAGCACTCTCAACGCGACTAGTCCTGCAGCTCTCACTCTTGCTAGCATCACCATACCCACGGCTGACAGCGTGCTCTTGCCACGACCGCTGATGGCACGCACAGGCCGCCCGCACCACCTCCGTCACCCCCCTCGTGAGTAGCTACCACCTGCTCAGCAAGAGGGTCACGTGCCCCAGCCCTAGCAGCGTCTGCTTAATAAGCGCTGCAGCGATGACGGTGCCCACGTCTATCGCCGCTGCTGCCCACAGGCCGCCCGCACCTCCTCCCTACCCGCCCTCGCCACCAGAGCCACCGAGGTGTGTGCACATTGCTTCTGCGCGTCTTGGTGTCAACCACTGCGTATCTGCGTGTCTGCGTGTCTGCGCGCCTGTGTGTCAACCATGCTGTCTGCCCCCGTACCTAACTGAGGCGATGCCGTGCTGGATCCCTCCTCCCTGTGTGCAGGCCACCTCCGTACCCACCGCGGCCCCCAAGGTGAAACATGTGCCTTGACGCTGTGTGCTACCCTGGCACAGCACTGCGGTCGTGCACTGCGATGCTAATGCTGCTTATCACCTCGACCTGAACCTCGTCCTCCGCTGCCTTGCAGGCCTCCGCCACACCCGCCGCACCCGCCACCTTACCCTCCTAGGTAAGAAGCCCAAACAGCGTGCTTCACTCTGCCACCAGCCTTGTCTGCTGGCCTCCGTACTGCGCTGGCATGGTGCGAGCAGCATGGTGCGAATTATCAACCTGTCTGCTCACGCCTTCACGCAGCCCACCACCCAACCCTCCCGACCCGCCACCTGCCTAGTGAGTCAAGCTTAACTTGCTCGAGGCCACCAGTCATCCACCTGTATGCTCCACGCCTGCCATCCGCCGACACACACGCCTGGTGCGCTGGCCTCTTCCCGCAGCCCACCATCCTACCCCATCGTACCACCACCTTCCTACCCGCCATCTTATCCTTCAACCTACCCGTCTACCTACCCGCCAGCGGCAGGAGGCTACTCACAGTCCCCCGCCCCCGTGCCGCCAGAGCCAGCAGCACAAGCGCCGGCCAGGCGCCGCAGGCGGGCCAGGGCGAGTGCAGCTCAGTGACCTCAACACCTTGCACCCCTTGAACCTTTGTTCAGAGATCCATCGTACATAGGCACATCGCACGAAGCCATCGAGAGGAGGACTACGAGCATTACTTCAACGCATGAGCAGCATTATAGTGCAGACATTTGCTGAATTACATTGCCGATCCTGTTGCTGTCGATTGCTGTCGTATTTGAATCAATTTCCGTCACGTGGCAGCGCGGCTCAGCGCGTCTCGCATGTGCATCCCGAGCACATCACAGGAGAGACACAGCGGTGCTCCCTGGAGGGCTGTGTGCTTGGCCGCGGCCTGCATTTGCAGCCGAGTCTAGGCAGCAGGAGTCAGGCAGGAGCAGCAGGATGGCAGCGAGTCGAGGATTCCAGCTACTCGCAGCGATCGCGGTGCTACTCGCAGCGAGCTTCCAGCACTGCTGCGCAGCTGTAGCTGTGGCGCCTGGCGAATCGCTGGAGGCTCTGTTCCCGGGAGCGAGGCGCGTCCGCACACTCTTGAGCCAGCAACACGGGAACAGCAGCAGCAGCAGCAGCAATGGCATAGGGCTGCTGGTGCCGCTGGTTGGGCGCCCAGGCAAGCCGGTCTTGCGGGGGCGCTCCCTGCTGCGGAGCGGCGTCCTGGATGTAGGCGGGTCTGTGCGCGAGCTCGGGTGCGCGGATTGCTCCTGTATTCTCAGAGGGAAGGGGGCAGCAGCTGCAGCACAATCAGCTGAGCAGGTGCAGGCACAGCCGCGGGTCTGCAGCGCACAGGCAGCTGCTGGCAGGACACTCGCAGTGCGCAAACGGGGACCAGGAAAGCTGTATGTTGATGGGCCAAGGAGCCCCGGGCCAGTGTGATGGCCCCTTGCTTGCAGCACGGCATTGCGTTTCCTACCGACGTCCTGCAGACGCCCCACAGACCGATGCGTGGATGACACACCACACGCGCACACATACAGGTACTTCTACGCCACGGTGGGCTTTGGCACCCCAGCCAGGCATTTCCAGCTCATCATCGACACAGGTCCGCGCTCTCGCTCGTGTGACACGCCACGTGCACTCAAGTGACTAGCGTGAGCCTTGCTGACGGTTGTGCAGCACCAGACACCTGCCATGCAATGATGATGGGCGCAGGTTCCACCGTCACGTACGTGCCCTGCTCGGACTGCAAGGATTGTGGCTCCCGGCACACCGACAAGCCGTTCGACATCAAGCAGTCCAGCACGGCGGTGGAGCTGCCCTGCGGCTCGCCAAAGTGCAACTGCGGGTCGCCGGCGTGCCAGTGCTTTGAGAACCGGTGCCGGTACGCGCGACACTACGGTGCGTGATGGCGTGGTGTGGTGTGGACGTCTGCTGGGGCGGCGCTTGAGGCGTATCTGATGGTGGGCTGGCTCCACTACACGCCTGCTCACCAGCCCCAATGCGCTGCACCCCCCCACCTCTTGAGCAGGAGCTTCAGGAATGGGGAGGGCAGGTGGAGTATGGCGCCGCTGCGCCAGCAGTCGCTGTGGGTCGGGGAAATCAATCGGCGAGTGGCGGTGCGCCTGCACAGTGCATCCAGGCAGCGGCCGAGCAGATCAGCCGCACTCCTCGGGCATCGTGATGGCGAGCCCCTGCTGCCTGTGTGCTCTGGTCCACCACGCGGCAACACCCTGTCTGGCCCCACGTCCGTGCCAGTCACGTGGGTGGGGTCAGGGAGGGTGTTGGCGCGTAGTGGGTCAGCAGCACCACAGGCAGCAGAGGGCCTGGCCATCATGATGCCCACCTAGTGTGGCTGTGGTGCTCTGCTCTGCCGCTTCCTGGCTGCATTTAGGCAGGACCACCGCCGCGCGCCGATTGATTTCCCCGACCCACAGCGACTGCTGGTCTGCTGCTGCACCGTACTCCACCTGCCATCCCCATTCCTGAAGCCCTGCTCAAGATGTGAATGGGTGCAGCACATTGGGGCTGGTGAGCAGGCGTGTAGTGGAGCCAGCAGCCGAGGCGTGCCAGTTCTTTAAAAACCGGTGCCGATACGCGCGACACTACGGTGCGTGCGTGTGTGTGGTTGGGATTGAGGTCCATCCACACGCAAAAGCGTACAGCAATGAGCAGCAGGGTAGGAGTGGGGTGGCAGGGATACTTGCAGGGTGGTGGTCTAAGGCACGACTGTGTTTCCAATTGTGTTTGCATGTATTTGGGCGCCTTGGTGGCGCCGGGGCCCAACTACCGGGCATATCAGATGTCTTGCAGCACTCGGGCACGCGAGTCAATGGCAAAAAGTCCTGATGCAGGGGCACGCCTTCCATGCCGCTCCCCTGTGTGTGTGTGCCCTGGTGGCGCAACTAGGGCCCCGTGGCCATGTGTTTGTAGCTTGCAAACAGGGCTTCGGGCCGCATCAACCAAGGCAGCACGGGTCAGCAGCGAGGCAAGATTAGGCACAAGCCCAGACCAGGGCCTCATGTGTGTGTGGTATGTGCATCTGCTTTGGCGTCTCTGTGGGCGAATCAGATGTCCCGCAGCACAAAGGCAAACGAGCAAGACAGAGAGATCTGCCTGTGTGCGCCGTGCCACCGGAGCCAACTGCTGCTCTTGCGGCTGCCCTCTCACGTCGTTGTGGTGTTTGCAGCGGAGAACAGCGCCAGCGAGGGCTTCCTGCTGGAAGACGTCATGGTGCGGGGCTTGCTTAGGGTTACGTAGGGTTGGGATCGCCACCCTGCACCTGCTAGTGAGCACCACAGCTCTCACCTGCCAGACCAGGTGGCCTTCTTGGCACTCTTGCTCAGGCGCTTACTCACCTGCGGCTGCCCATTATGCTGCGGTGTGCATGCAGGTGTTTCCAGACACGCCCAACACCTTGCCGTTGGAGCCAGGGGCAGCGCCGCCGCCCGTGCGCGTGGTGTTTGGGTGCGAGAGCCTGGAGAAGGGCGAGATCTACAACCAGGAGGCTGACGGGCTGATGGGCATGGGCAACAACAACAACGCACTGCAGAGCCAGGTGTGATGTGGGCCTGGGGAACATGCATGGGGAACGTGCATGGGGAACGTGCATGGGGAACTGCAGAGCCAGTTGTGAAGGTCTTGGGGGCTGACAAGTGCTGTGGGAAAGCAAGCAGCTGCTGTGGGAGAGCAGTGCGTCACAGCCGTGCAAGAAGCTCCAAAAAGTAGTTGTCTAGAATCCTGGGAGGGAGCAGACAGAGAGCAGCACGTTGCCAGCTGTAGCAGGGCGGTAATCGTTGCTGGCTGCGCCACTAACGTGCAGCTGGCGTGCTGCGTGTGCCCTTGAACTGTGCAGTTGGTGGCCCAGAACGTGATCGCCGACACGTTCTACCTTTGCTTTGGCTTCCCCAACTCGGGCGTCATGCTCTTTGGTGCGTCATGGGGGACGGACTGCTGAGGGCTTGGCAAAGGGGCTTGAGGCGCGTTCCTGCGTCTTGCGTTGCCGAGGCTGCACGGGCACCTCTGCCTGCAGTACGTGCAGCTGCTGCGTGTGCATCGGGCGCCTGGGTGCGTTCCTGTGTCCTGGAGGAGTGCGAGTGCACCAACAGGCAGCATGAGGTTGAGAGGGGAGTGCAGCTGCGTGGCCAGCGCGAGCGCAGCACATCAGTGTGCGGCGTGCTGCCTTGATGGATCCCTGCCACATTCACCTGCGTCCCGCACCGCCACCCACCCACCACCGCACCCCGCAGGGGACGTCAAGCTGGACCGTGCCAGTGAGATGGTCTACACTGGCACCATGCCCATGTGGAAGACCCATTACTACACGGTCGTCATCCACCACCTCAACGTGGCAGGGCAGCAGCTCAGTGCCCCCCGGGTGAGCACCAGAGACCTATGGCTGCTCACCAGCCATCACAATCATGCTGCTAGTTCGCCCGCTGTTGCACCGTCGTCATCCACCACCTCAACGTGGCAGGGCAGCAGCTCAGTGCCCCCCCGGTGAGCACCAGAGACCTATGGCTGCTCACCAGCCATCACAATCTTGCTTCTAGTTCGCCCCGCTGTTGCACCGTCGTCATCCACCACCTCAACGTGGCAGGGCAACTCATTGTTCAACACCCCTGAGTGAGCACCAGAGACCTGTCTCCTCATTGCTTGCGTTCCGTTCCGCTCAGCTTGCTGGGAACGCCTTTGCCCGCCATCCCAATGCCTTGTTGCCACACCCTTCGTGCAGAAGAGTTTGTTGCCTGACCTCCGTACTCGGAAGCTTCCAAACGCAGTCACCCCACAGCTCATGCAGACGGCACACGCTGACGTGCGTGCTGATGTGGCTGCTGCTCCACTCCTCTCCTCACCCCGCAGTCCTCCTTTGCCGACGGATATGGCGCCGTGCTAGACAGCGGCACCACCTTCACCTACCTGCCCACCGCAGCCTTCCAGCAGTTCGTCCGGATGGTGGACAAGTACGTCCAGGAGCGAGGGCTGCAGCGGCGGCAGGGCTCTGACCCCTCTGTGAGTGGTGTGTTGGCGGGTGGTGGGACGGAGGGCATGCTTCAGCGGCATCACGTTTCTGTGAGCGGTGTTTGGCTGGTGGCGGGCGGGTGGTGGGACAGAGGGCATGCTTGAGCATGGTGCTCTCTCAGTGGCACATGCTCCAGCAAGCAGTCCTATCCTGAGCAAGGTAAGCAGGGCACGGGGAGCAGGCAGGCATTGCATCGTAAGCGCGGTTGCAGGGAGGAGGCCTGAGCAACGTGCTGCAGTCATGGTGTGGTGTGTGTGCACGCTGTGGCTGCTTGCGCACGCTGTGGTGGCTCTTTGCCGTGCGCCGCACTCTCCAACGACCTTTCCGCACTCATGCCGTGTGTTTCGTTTCGTTGCATGTTGCCATCAGCCGGGCATGGCTGCTTGGCGTAGCAGGCAGGTCCCTGCGAAAGATGTGTGCTCGCTGTGGCTGCTTGCCGTGCGCCTTGTGCAGTATAATGACGTTTGCTGGACGGGAGGGCCCACTGACCCGACCAAACTCAAGGAAGTGTACCCCACTGCCGAGGTAAGGCCAAGAGTTGCGGAGCTAGTGCCTTCCCTTGCAGCACTGGTGCTGGATTCACTTCAAAGGTTTGGGGCGGACGCATGGAGCCACAGTGCACAAAAGAGGCACGGAGGTGCAAAGGCCTTCGCTGCCCCATGTTTAAGCCACACTGCGCATTGCCTCATGTTTGCCATGGCCATAGGTAGAGGTGTCAACGCCAGTGCTCACTGCTGTTCAGTGCTCATATGTGTGCCTGGCTTGACTTTGCCGCGTTCCCTCGTGACCGCAGGTGGTGTTTGAGGGCGGGACGCGGCTCAAGTGGCGCCCCCTCCAATACCTGTTTGTGCTGGACAGCAACTCGCACTGCCTGGGCGTGTTTGACAATGGGGAGCAAGGGACGCTGCTGGGCGGCATTGCAGTGCGGGACGTGCTTGTGCAGGTGAGGAAGCGGTGGTGGTGGTCAGGGGACGTGCACAGATGGCCAGCAAAGCACAAACGCTTATCGAGAGGTAGACTTGCTACTTGTATGGTGGAGGTGCTGGGGTGCTGCTGTCAAGCTTACCAAAACTCTGCTCCCTCAAAACTCATCCCGGCCTGACCACACCTTCCCTTTCCATTTGCAGTACGACCGCCGAACCAATCGCGCCGGCTTCCTCCCCCTCGACTCATGCCAAGACGTCCACAAGCTGGTGCAAGACGCCAACCCTCCCCTCGGCCCCTCCTCCTCCCCTTCCCCTCCCCTCTCCTCCTCCCCCTCACCAGCCACCGGCCCTTCCCCGTCCGATGGGTCTCAACCCAACCCAAACGGCAGTCCCCCGGCGGAGGGAGGGGCAGGCAACCCTAGCGCCCCGCCTCCGTCTGGCATCGTGGTGGTGCCGGATGGGAGCGGGATGCCGGTGGCCAAGGACGTGGGCGGGTGGGGGTGGGGGCCGACGGCACTGGTGGTGCTGGCGCTGGGGACGGGGGCGGCGCTGGGCTGGGTGTACCGCTCACATGTGCGTGCTGGGATGTTGGGGTGCTGGTTTGCGTTGCCGCAGTCTTTGCTGCATCTGCTTGTTCGTGAGCTGCTTGAAGGTGGCGGGCGGACTGGCCCTCTCTTGCAGTGTTGCTGAACGAGCCTCAGAGTGTGTGGGGTCAGTCAATGTACCCCGTGATATCATGATGATATGCCGTGCAGGTGTCGTCCTACTGGCAGGCCATGACCACCCCCCAGGTGGCCTACCAGCCCGTGGCCCGCACTGAACTCGTCGCCACCAACACCAGCAGCACCCTCCAGAGCACATATAGCAGCGCCTCAAACGGCGGGAACAACCTCCCCACCCCCGCCACCTTTGGCAGACCCACCGCCGCCACGGCTACGTTCGGCCCCAACAGCGGTGGTGCTGGCGGGAAGGTGCCTGCGGCTGCGGAGGCGTTTGCGGCGGCTGTTGTGAACAAGCCGTTGGCTGCGATCAAGACGGGCAGTGGCGGTGGGGGTGGGGCTGGAGGGAGAGGGTCGGTTGGTGGTGGAGGTGGGGGGGTTGGAGGTGCGGTGGAGGATGACGAGGAGGCTCAAGTGCATGGTGAGGCGTCTCGTTTGTTCGGCAGCGCGTCGCAGGGGGGCGGAGGCGGTGGGGGTGG
>QAXK01003255.1:0-31165 GCA_004335735.1 Chlorella sp. KRBP | reverse complement strand
TCAGCCATGGCTGATGACTTCACCGACGGACGCGGGGACCCGTGGGAGTTCGACCCGGGTCCGCCGAGGAACCGCTCGTGGGCTCGGCTGTTCGCGAGCACCCCGAACTACCGCGCCATCGGCGTCGCGATGAGCGGCCACGAGGAGTTCCGCTGGCACTTCGGGCCCATGTACTACCGGGGGCGGCTGACGGACGGTGCGGTCCGCGTGCTCGTCATCGGGCAGGAGGGGGCGCAGGACGAGTCCCTGTCGCACCGGTCGTTCACCGGGGGCACCGGTGCGCGGATGCAGCACGTGCTGAACCACGTCGGCGTCACGCGCTCCTACCTGTTCCTCAACACGTTCGTCTACCCGATCTTCGGGCAGTACGACGGCCTGCTCCCCCGGCTCGCCCAGGACCCGCGCTCGCCCATCGCCAGGCACCGGGGCGAGGTCCTCGACTACGTTCTGGCGCGCAACGACCTGCGACTCGTCGTGGCGGTGGGCGCCGCCGCGAAGGAGTCGGTGGCCTCCTGGATCGAGGCGCACGGCGGCAGCGCCGACCCGGACCGCCTGCACGAGGCGGACGCGAGCGTCCTCGGGCCGCGGGTGAGGGCCATCGGTGTCCTGCACCCGGGAGGAGCCTCCAAGGGCGGCGCGGTGACGAAGATCAAGGCCGACTTCACGCGCGCCATCACGCAGCTGGAGCAGTGGGAGTCGGCCTCGCCCGGCTGGCTGCCCGTCGACGCCGGTGCGACACGTCGCCCGGCAGCCGCCTACACGTACGCATCGGCACCGATCCCGTTCCGCGACTTCCCCTTCGGCACGAACTGGCGGCTCGGCCGGGGGAGCACCTCGAGCAACCGGGACTCCGACCAGAAGGGGATCCGGCTGTTCGCCGAGGGCGGTACGTACGGAGACAACCGGCCGACCTACCCGGCCCTTCCGTCCTCGGCGACCCCGGACAGCACGTACGTCCCGGCCGCCGGCGACCTGCCGTACGAGCCCCCGAAGAGCACCTACCTCGACTACGACCCCGGCCCCTCGGCCGCCATGGCCCGGCTCCTCCAGGGCGGTGGCCCGGGCCTGCCCTGGCCGGACTTCGCCGCCCTGGGGCTCGGCGCGAACCCCTCGCTCGGTCGCGGTCCCTGCTACCGCGGCCGGCTCACCCGCCCCTCGATCCTCGTGCTCGCCGACCAGCAGTCGCACGACGACCTGTTCACCGGTCGGGCACTCACCGGGAACGTGGGCCAGCACCTGCAGGCCCTCCTCCGGGCCGCCGGTGTGACGAGGCGGTACGCGATCGTGCGCACGCTCCCGGTGGACTCCCTCGGCGACCCGGTCGCGGCGGTCACCCGGGCGGTCGACGACCCCGCCACCCGGGCGGTCCTGCGCGAGGTCGTGCGTCGTGCCGACCCCGCGGTCGTCCTCACCCTCGGACCCCACGCCGCGCGGGTGGCCGCCGACGAGGCGCCGGCCGGCACGCCCGTGGTCGACCTGGCACCGTTCACGCCCGCCGACCCCGCGGCCGCGTGGCAGCCGGCGCTGGACGACCTGGCCGCCCTGACGTTCCCCCGTGACGTCCCGACCACTCCGTACGCCGGCGGGCGCGAGCCCATCCCGCGCGGCGACCTGCCGTTCGGGACCCTCGGCTGGCAGGCGACGACCGGCGACCGGGCGCAGCGGGCCAGGCTGTCCGGTCAGGACACCCGGAACTACTACGCGCTGCGGATGCCCGCGTGGGCGGCGAGCAGCTCTCCGACGGCGCTCAGCCCGACGGAGGCCGCGGCGGTGGCTGCCCTGAAGGCCAGTCCGTGAGCGAGCTGGTCGTCAGCGGGCTCGTCGCCCCGATGCTCGACGGCGACACCAGCCCGCCGGCACCGGGCAAGGTCTGGATCCGCGGGGACCGGATCGAGGCCGTCACCGGCCCCGGCGCCCGGGTCGCGGGGTTCAGCCGCGCGCCGGTCGTCGACGTCGGGGAGAGCTACGTCCTGCCCGGCTTCATCGACATGCACAACCACCTCGCGTACAACGCGTTGCCGCTGTGGTCCGAACCCGGCCGCTCCCAACCCTGGCTGCACAACAAGAACTGGCCCACCGCGAGCACGTACACCGAGGCGGTGACCGAACCGGCGTGGGTGTACGCCAAGGCCTGTCCCGAGGCGCTGCTCGCCTACGTGCAGCTGCGCGCGATGGCCGGCGGGGCGACGACGGTCCAGGGCTGGCCGACCGCCAACCGCGGGTACCGCACCGTGATGCGCAACGTCGACTCCGAGCAGGTCGACGGCGCCCGCGACGAGCGCATCTACACCTCGGTGGTCACCAAGACGGGGGAGTCGCTGGCCACGGCGGTCCGGCGGATGGAAGGGGGCGCGGGGTTCGTCTACCACTGCGCCGAGGGCCGGCGCGGCTCACGGGTCCTGCGCGACTTCACCGACCTCGAGACGGCGGAGGGCCTGCTGCCGACGCTGTTCGCCATCCACTGCTGCGCCGTCGATCCCGGTGGCTGGGGGAAGTGGCCGGCACAGGCGGCCGGCGGCGTCGTCTGGTCCCCGACGTCCAACCTCCTGCTCTACGCGCAGACGACCCTCGTCGACGACGCCCGGGCGCGCGGTGTGCGGGTCTGCCTGGGGTCGGACTGGGGGCCGTCGGGCACGAAGAACCTGCTCGGTGAGATGAAGGTGGCCCGGATCGCCGCCGACCGGCTCGGCTACGCGCTGACCGACCGCGAGATCGTCGAGATGGTCACCACGAACCCCGGCGTCCTGCTCGAACGGTGCTGGGGTCGACCCGTCGGCCGCCTCGTGGAGGGAGCCTTCGCCGACCTCACCGTCCTCGCCGGACGCGGCCCCGGGTCGGCCTGGACGCGCATCACGTCCGCGACCGAGCGCGGGGTCGCCCTGGTGGTGGTCGGGGGAGTGCCCCGGTACGGGTACACCTCGGTGATGCGAGCCGCCGCCGCGGCACCGGCGTTCCCGCTGACCCTCGCCGGGCGCGCACGGCTCGCGGCCCTCCCGGATCCGCACGACGACACGGCCGCGTGGTCGTGGCCCGCCATCGAGGGGACGTTGAAGGCCGTGCAGGAGGACCCGCAGCAGGCGATCCACGACGCCGAGGCCCGTGCCGCCGCCGGGCCGCGGTTCGCACCGGACGCCGCCCTCGAGCTCTTCCTCGACATGCCCGACACGCGCCGGGGTGGCCGGGCCGGCCCACCGAAGAACCCCGACACGGTCACCATCCCGCCCGTGCCCACCCTCACCCACGACGCCGCCTACTTCGACGAGCTCGATGCGTGCCTGATCCACGCCGGCGCCCTCACCCCGCTGCGGAAGCGGTTCTGAGACATGGGAACCGCTTCGGAGTCGGCGACTCGCCACCGTCAGGGACGCGCGCTCGAGGAGGTGCTCACCCAGGCCGCGGACGGCGCACCGTGGAAGCCGGTCACCCTCAGCGTCACCCAGCGCCACGACCTGCTCGACGTGTGGCTCGTGATGTTCACTGACGTCTACGTCCACTACACCCAGAAGCGGGCGCTCTACGGGTTCGACCCGATCCGCGCCCTGCAGGACCTGCGGCGCCAGATCCCGTACCTCGACTCACCGGGGTTCCTCCGCGAGCTGACCCTCCTCGTCAACCGGCTGCGCGACCAGCACACCCAGCTCTACGTCAGCGCCGCCGACGCCGACCTCACGCCCTACGTGGCCGCCCTGCCGTTCCTCGCCGAGGCCGCCGGCCCCTACCGGGACCCCACCTACCTCGTCACCAAGGTCACCGACGACGTGGACGACGCCGACTTCGGGCCCACCGTCCGCCTCGTCACGTGGAACGGCGTGCCGTTCGGGCGGACGGTCGACCTCTACGCGCAGACCCTGACCGGCGGCCGGCCGGACGCCCGTCGCGCGCGGGCCCTGGAGACGCTCACCCAGCGGCCCCTGCAGTTCCTCCCTCCGCCGGACGAGCTGTGGGTCGACATCGGGTACCGCAAGGCCGACGACCCTCCGGCACAACCCGACCGGAGCATTCGCTTCACCTGGCGGGCCATCGAGCCGGCCAAGGCGATCACGGCCGACGACCTCCTCACCCTGCGCACGAGGCGGGCGATCGACCAGACGAGCGAGGCCGCCCGCCGGGCCCGCAAGCTCCTCTTCGCGACGGACCTGTGGGAGGAGGACCTCGCCGGGAACGCTCCGGCGGCCAAGGCCTCCGGATGGATCGCGACGACGTTCTCCGACGCGATCTCCGCCCGCCCGATCCGCACGAGCCAGGGGACCTTCGGGTACCTCCGGCTGTGGACCTTCGACGTCGAGAACAGCAGCCGCTACGTCGAGGCGGTCGCGGACGTGCTCCGGCAGCTGCCGCGCAAGGGGCTCATCATCGACCTCCGCTCCAACCCCGGGGGTGTGATCGACGCCGCCGAGAAGCTGCTGCAGCTGTTCGTCCCCACGGCCATCGCGCCCGCGCGCTTCGCCCTCCGGGCCACCGCCGCGATGGTCGAGATCAGCGAGGCGGACGGCAACGGGGCCGACCTCGCGGACTGGGCGTCCTCGACGCGGCTCGCCCACGAGCTGGGAGAGGAGTTCTCGCAGCACCTGCCGATCAGCGACCCCGAGGCCTTCCACGCCCACCGACCCGCCTACCGGGGGCCGGTCGTCGCGATCGTCAACGCCAACACCTTCTCCTGCGGGGACCTCTTCGCCGCGGGCATCGTCGACCACGGCATCGGCCAGATCGTCTCGGTCGGCGAGGCCACCGGCGCGGGCGGCGCCAACGTCTGGACCAGCGACGACCTCGAGTACGCGTACCACGCGGCCCGCCGCCCGCTGCCGCCCATCCCGCCGGGCATCAGCTTCACCGTGTCGGTCCGGCGGATGACCCGCTCGGGCGACTCGGCCGGCCTCGCGGTCGAGGACGTCGGCGTGAGCGGGGACGAGCGGTACGACATGACGGTCGATGACCTGACGAACGGCAACCGAGACCTCACCGAGTTCTGCGCCCGCGTCCTGGCCGGCCTCGCCTGAGTGCCGATGCCGAGCAGTAGCCTGATACCAGTTTGGTACCATCGGCGTATGGCCATGACCTTGAGACTGACCGACGAGGACGAGCGCGCGCTGGCGCTCCTCGCGGAGGCGCAGGGCATCAGCAAGCAGGAAGCGACCGTTCGCGCGATTCGCGACGCCGCCTCGCGCCGGGTCCACGAGGACCGGGTGCGGGAGCTCTCGGCGGCGGCGCGCTCACGCTACGCGGACGTGCTCGAGCGCCTCGGTCGGTGACGGTCTACCTCTCGCTCGAGGACCTGCTGACTCTCGCGGCAGATCTCGGGGTCGGTCCGGTCAGGGATGTCGGGCTCCTGGACGCCGCCGCGCACCGGCCGCGGGCGGTGCTCTACGGGCAGCCAGCGTACGCGGACCTCGACACGAAGGCTGCCGTCCTGCTCGAGTCGATCGTGCGGAACCACGCGCTCGTGGACGGCAATAAGCGACTCGGATGGTTGGCCACGGTCGTCTTCTTCGGGCTCAACGATGTCGCGCTGGACGCACCCGACGACGACGCTTATGAGCTGGTGATGGCGGTTGCCCGGAGTGAACCCTCCGTCGACGACGTCGTGGCTGCGTTGAGCGCCTGGCACTGAACCAGCGAGACCAGCACCCGCTGGCCGCCGCCCCAGCCCGTCACCACTGCTCCAGGCGGAGCTGGCTGCCGTCGCGTGGTTCCACGCCGCCTTCCGACCCTGCCCGAGGCCGCTCCGCAGCGGGATCGAGCCGGACGCGTGGGTCGTCCCCAGCGCTGTGTCGGTTCAGGGAGCCGAGGTGGCCGTCGCGACAGGCCCATCCGTCGTGGGGTGTGTCGAGGGGCGCACCACTGCGGTACGGCCGACGAACCTCGCGCCCCCTGTGTCGGCCTCATCTCCGGCATAACCAACTGTCGCACCACCGACGTGCTCCCCACGGGAGGTCGGGTGGTACACAACCTCGAACGTGCAGGTGGCGCCGTACGAAACGGTCTGTCCGGTGCAGGAATCCACTCCGGCTCTGCCGAACATCTCCCCCGTCACGGCCACGCGGGTCACGGTGACGGCTCCGCCCCGGAAGCCATTGTTCAGCAGCACGATCGTTCTGGTGCGGGATCCCCCGACCGGGACCACACCGAAGTCAACCGACCCCGAGAACCGTGCACCGATCTGGATGTCGCCGACTCCACGCGGTGGCGGGGGTTGTGACGCACGCGGGGACTGCGGCGCCGACGGGGATGGTGGCGCCGATGAGGATCGAGAGGCCGAGGGGGATTCCGGCGGCGGGGAGTCCGGCGTCACGGTGGGGGAATGGTTGGGGTCCGGCGACTCGGCGCCCGAGGTCGACGAGGTAGCGGCTGGGGCGGCGAGCGTGTCATCGCTCTTGGTGCATCCCGTGCAAAGCGCGAGGGGTAGAAGCAGGGACGAGAGCATCCATGATTGGTTCATCGCTGGAGGTCCTCCGGTTCTTGGAACTGGACACGAAGGCTGGGTTCGTCTCGCAGGACGAACGCTGGATGGTCCCTGGACGCCCATCCGGAGGGGAGCAGAAAGTAGCTGCCGCCGCTGCGGACCAGGAATCTCAGTCCTGTGTAGCGCCAGTGGTATGCAGCATCGGACGGACCGGGAACGGATTCCGCACGAACGCCCGGCCCTTCAAGAGCCAACGCCTTGGAGGAGTAGACCGTCACACGAGGAAGGGATCGGAACTGCGACGCGTACAACAGGTAGGAGTCGCGCGTGCCCGCTTGCTCCGCGGCCACCGAGAACGACCAGAACGTGGATACCACCGTGGTGAGTCCCACGAGCACCACGCCAACCCGGTGCCACCGCCCTGAACGTGTCAGCAGCGGCTTGGCCGAGGGATACATGGAACCCCAGTAGGTGACGAGAATGAGGCCAGCGCTCAACGTGAGTGTCCTGAGCACCGGGATGCCCCGCAGTACTTGGCTGTCGCCGATCACGCGTACGCCCTGGACGATCAGGAGCAGGCCGACTGCGATGCCGAGCACGGCGGCCACCGACACGAGGCGTCTCAGCCCGGGGCGGTCCCTGGCCCACTGGACAGGGAGGTGAAGTGCCACGAGAGCGAGGGTGGTGACCAGCAGGTAGAGAAGCGGTGCCAAGACAGCGGAAGCCGTCCTGAAGAGGTATTCGGTCGTGCTGAAGCCCAGCACGGACGGGTCCAAGCCGAAGTAGCGACTGCGCGCGAGGATCAGCTCGTATCCGTACCAGACCCCTAGTGCCGTCACGATCGTGACTGGCGGAAGTGTGGAAGCGGTCCCTTCCAGGAGGAAACTCCAGCGGGGGTGCTCGTGAACTGTGTCCGGGGCTCGCCTACGCGACACCGAAAGACGAAGCGCCCGGGAGTGCTGCTCGCGGGGTCTGGACATCTGACTACCCCCATGAACCTGCTCAGAGCTTCGGGTGACCGCGCAATTTCTTGTGTGGTTTGAGCCACGCGGTCGTCTGTGATCTGGCCATCCACATGAGTCCGGGAGGACGAAACTGCCTCCCATCGTTCGCCAGAGAACGCCTGTGCAACAAGCGGTCCGCACAGGCGACCTGTGCGGGCGCAAACGGAGCTTGACGACGGAGTCCTTCCACTCAAGGTCCTCCCGGCCGACGCTGGATGTCAATAGCCCACAGTGAGGGGTCATCCACTGCGCTGCTGAAGCAGCGGGGAAGCGCTGCCGGCGTGCTGGGAGGTCGTCATCCGGGGATCTTGCGGCGACACGACCCGGGCGCAGACCGGTGAGCAGCACCAACATGGGCTATGGACACGGTCCTGCGACGGGACGAGGATGCGACGTCGTGGGCCACGTGGTTCACGCCGTGGACGGGAGAACACCGTGACCACCAGCATCCGACGTCAGCTCACCCTCGCCCTCGCCGCGTTGGCGTGTTCCGTCCTGGCACTGCCGGCGCCGGCGCATGCAGCGCTGCGCCAGATCAGCGGGACCGCCGCCTTCGACTCGGTCCCGGGAGTCGTCTGCCCCGATCCTCCAGCGGGCTACGACAGCTATCCGCCTCTCGTGATGCGGGCCAGCCTCGACGGGTGTTGGTACACCCACATCGAGACGGCTCGGACCACCAACGGCGGTGTCTACCTCGAGAGCGGCACCGAGCTCTTCGTCGGCCGGTTCGAGGGAGGCGCAGTCGGTTCGTTCACCACGACCTACACGTTCGAGGCGAAGCTCGACGCCACCGCCGCCGAGGTGCGGGGCCGCTGCCAGCACCCCATCGTCTCCGGCTCTGGCACAGGCGGAATCGCGGGCGTCACCGGCCGAGTGGACTTCAAGGACATCATCGGCGACCCGATCACCTACATCTACCGCGGCCACATCAAGTCGTGACCACGTGGACCTCCGGGCTACACAGCAGTAGCCCGGAGGCCATCGACTCCGCGCCGTGCCATAGTCGCCTCGACCGGGACGGAGGGGCGCCGTCAGGAGGGGAAGTCCGACCCGGCCTCCAACCGCAGCCGGAGCAGGACGTCGAGAGCGATCGAGTCACCGTCCCGGCCTCCGGCTCCGACCTGGAGCGGGGCGTCGCTGGGCTCGAGGTGGATCCCGGCCAGCCGTCCGCGCAGACTGGGCGCGACGACGAGGACGTACCAGCGGCCGTCCGTGCCGACCGCTGCGCGCTGGTCACGGCGCACGTACCAGCCGGCGACGTCGCTGCGCAGCCTCCCACCGCCGCTGTAGGGGCGTGCTCGCAGCCGGGTGGGTTCGACTCCCGCAGAACGCATCTCCTCGGCGAAGGCCGCCACCATCGGGGCGGTCCGCCGCGCCTCGGCCTCCGCCGCCCGCGCTGCGGCCGCGTGGTGGTACTCGGCGTTCTCCCGCGCCTGACGGCGTCGGGCGGCGGCCGGGTCCTCGTCCTCGCTCGGCACGCTCATCCGCCGATCATGGCAGCGGGGGAGACGCTCTCGGGGTCTTGACGGGCGCACTTGCATTTTGCAAGCATGCCCGCATGAGCCTCTTCATCACCTGCCCCGTCGAGAGCGTCGACCGCTCGACCGCCTTCTACACCGCCCTCGGCTTCGCGCTGAACCCGGAGATGTCCGACCACAACGTGTCGTGCTTCGCGATCGCACCCGAGCAGTACCTCATGCTCGGCAGCCGCGAGATGTACGCGAGCGTCGGCGGCGTCGAGGAGCTGATCGGCGGTCCCGACACCCCCTCGAAGGTCACGGTGTCCTTCGACCTCGCCAGCCGGGAGGCGGTCGACGAGCTGGTCGACCGCGCCGGTGCTGCCGGCGGACGGGTCGGCGACATCGACGACTACCCCTTCATGTACCAGCGCCAGTTCGACGACCCCGACGGGTACCACTACTCGCCGTTCTGGATGAAGCCGACCACCGACGCCGAGTGAGCGACCTCGCGGCGGCCCTCGACGTCGTCGGGAGCCGGTGGGCCCTGCTCATCGTGGAGCGGTTGCTCGACGGCCCGCAGCGCTACGGCGACCTCCAGCGCGACCTGGGGGTGCCGACGAACATGCTGGCCACCCGCCTGCGCGAGCTGCAGGAGGCCGGGGTGCTGATCCGGCTGCCCCCGCGGCACAACACCCGCGCCTATGCGCTGACCGATCGGGGGCTGGCCCTCCGCGAGGCGATCGAGGCCCTCGGCCGCTGGGCCGCCGAAGACGACCAGCGCCCTTGAGCGCAAACCTCCGGCGGCAGAGGGCATGACGTCCTACGGTGGCGTGCGTGGATGGGGAAACCGACGAGAAGCGCATGCGGTTGCGCTACGCCGGGACATGCCGGGTGTGCGGGTCGGACCTACCGGCGAGGGCCGAGGCGGTCTACGAACGGCGCACCAGGACAGTGCGATGCGTCAGCCATGGTGAGAGCGCGTCACCCACGGCTGCACTGATGGCCGGTCGCGAGGCTCTCACTCCTGAGCATGTTGACTCTGGAACCGCCGGGGCGTCAGCCCGTCGCGAGTTCGAACGGCGCAAGGCTTCGCGTGAGGCACGCATTCGAGCGAAGCACCCCAGGCTCGGAGGCCTGATCCTGGCGGTGTCGGACGACCCGCAGTCCACGACGGCCTAGGGCACCGGGGCGTCGGGCGAGGAGGCGCTGGGTGACGGCCTGAACCGCCTGGCGTCGGAAACCAGCCGGCTGCTGCACGACCGCCGGATGCCTGGGAGCAGGGCGAACATCGACCACCTGGCCGTCACTCCGACGGGTGTGTACGTCATCGACGCCAAGAAGTACCGCGGCCGCCCGCACCTGAAGGTCGAGGGTGGGCTCTTCCAGCCACGGGTCGAGCGGCTGCGCGTTGGCTCGCGCGACTGCACGAAGCTCGTCGACGGGGTCCTCAAGCAGGTCGATGTCGTGCGCGGCCTGCTCGGCCCCGAAGTGCCGGTTCAGGGCGTCCTGTGCTTCGTCGACGCCGACTGGCCACTGCTCGGCGGCAGCTTCACCATCCGCGACGTGCACGTCCTCTGGCCCAGGAAGCTCCGCTCGATGCTTCAGGCCGACGGCCTCATCGCCGCCGACACCATCACCGAAGTCCACCGCTCGCTGGCGACGTCGCTGCCCGCGTCATGAGGGCGCCCGCCCACTCGCGGCGGAGTGACGCTTTCACGTGCCATGGGGGACCGAGGCGGAGCCATTGCCTACACGTGATGGAAGCGTTTGAGTGGAGTTCTACCAGCGTCGGCGCCATCATCGGCTGCACTCATCGAGGGGAACGCAATGGGAGAACTGTGGTCGGCGGTCTCGGCACTAGCGACTGTTCTGGCGCTAGTGGCTGCGGTTTGGTCCACCGTGCTGAGTCGGAGGGACGCCAGAGAGGCGCGCACCGAGCTGGCTGCACGAGAAGCACGTCAGCTTCTGCAGGATCTCGCCCAGGTCATCGGGTACTGGGAAGTCGACGAGGACTCTACGGCTGAGCAACTTCGTCTGGCTGTTGTGGTTACCAACAGGTCTCAGCATGTCGTCGAAAACGTGTCTGCCCTGAAGGACGACCTGCGCGTCCACTTCGAGCTGTTACTACCAGGGGAGACTCGTCGGGCGGTCGGTGACTACAACGACGTGGCGGCCCCGCTGGTCCGCAGATTTCAGCGTGGTTCGATCTATCTCGCCTTTCTGTTCGGCGGGAAGCCATGGGAGAAGACGACAGAAGGTTTGGTGCTCGAGCTGGAGTCGAACGAGTTGAGACCCAGATGATGGGAGCGGGTACCTGACGCCACAGGCGGCGCATAGACGCGGGTCGTGGGTCTGCACCGCGACCGCGGGACAGCGGAGGTCAGCCGGGCCGGTAGACGTCATTGCGGTGGTCGATCCGCAGGATGACTACTTCCCTGCGTTCATCGTTGATGCGGTACAGCACCCGGTAGGTGCCTCTTCGAGCGGAGTGGATGCCGGTGAGTTCTCCGCGGAGCGGCTTGCCCACGCGGTGGGGGTTGTTCACCAAGGCGGCGGTGAGGAACTCGATCACTGCCGCCGCGACCCCTTCGGGGAGTCCGGAGCGGATCGCCCGGATGGCCGGCGGGGTCAGGACGAGCTCGTATGGCGAGCCGTCAGTCACGGACGCAGGGCACGGACCGCGTCGACCCCGCGGACCACGTCACCGGCGGCGTAGGCGGCGTCAGCCTCCCGGATGTCGGCCAGGGCCATGGGGTCGCTGAGCACGGCGAGGGTCTCCTCGAGCTCGGCCAGGTCCTCCGGGCTGATGATCACTGCGGCGGCGCGACCGTTGCGGGTGACGGTCACTCGCTCGTGTTCGCGCTCGACACGATCGACGACGTCGCTGAAGTGATCGCGGACCTCGCGCAGCGGCTCAATGCTCATGACCACAATTGTGGCGCTTTGCTGGTGAGGGTGCAAGCGGCGTCAGACTCCGGCGACGTACGCAGTGAGGAAGTGGACGGCGTGGCGGTCGAGGTTGCCGCGGGCGCGGTCGTAGTGCTCGGCGGTTCGGGGGTCGGCAGGTGGGCGCTGCGCAGGGGCTGAGTTCGGCCGACTCCATTGCCGGCGATGGGTCACCGATCAGCCGGGCGTGAGTCGCGGACCGATGAATCCGCCCCTCAGCGCAGGTCCTAACCGTCGTGATTGAAGCAACGAGGTTCGCTCCACTTCTGCGTGCAGCGACGCGGGCGATACGAGCGGGGAGGGACGGATGACTGAGCGGACGACCGTGACGCCAGTGTTGACAGCCGACTTCGGAATCGAGGCCGGGAGTGGCGGGCGCATGCCCGTCTATGTGCACGTGATCGACCATGAGGGCACTCGCATCCTCGTCGACACCGGCATCAAGGATCAGCACCCGGCCCTGTCGGACATGGACCCTCGGCTGCGCGCGTGGACCGAGGAGGTCGACCTCGCCAGCATCGACATCGTGGTCAATACTCACCTGCACGCCGACCACTGCGGCGGGAACCACTTGTTCCCCTCGCGCCCGGTCTATGTCCAGCACCGAGAGCTCGACGATGCGCTGTCCCTCGAGGACTACACGCTGCACGAGTGGGTGGAGGCACCGGGCGTTCGCTACACAGCGGTTGACGGCGAGACCGAGGTCATGCCCGGCATCAGGCTCCTGCCCGCACCGGGGCACACCGATGGATCGCAGATCGTTGTCGTCGACAGCGGCGAACAGCGCCTCGTCATCGCCGGCGACACCGCAGTGTGGTTCGGGGAGCTCGACGAACCAACCACCCAGGGTCAGAAGCTCATCACGACGCTACGTCCCCACGCGGTGTGGCTGTCGCACGAGCACCTTCCCTGGAGGCCGCCGACCCAGGCGGCGCCTCCGCCAGACGAACCCCGCGACGCCGCGTCACGGGCTGACACATGACCACGCCGCCGTATGGGCTTCCGCCCGACCAGCGTGAGGCGTTCTGGATCGGCGATCCGCCCGACTTCGGCGCCATGAGGTAGCGCGGCTGGCGGCGAAGTGACTCACCGCCACCAGCGGATCCAGTGAGGAGGTCCGGCAGGATCGATGCATGGCTTCCCCGATCCTCGAAAGCGAACGTGTGCGGCTCCGCCCGGCCGAAGAAGCCGACGCCGCGCGCCGCATGAAGCACGGCTGGCATCGCGCCATCGAACGCAACTACGGCGAGCAGCGCCAAGACGGGCCGATGTCGACCGCCGAGGCCCTGGATTGGCTCGCCGGGATCCGGGCACAGGACAGCTCGACGTTCTGGGCCATTGAGGTCGAGGACGATCTGGCCGGCGTCGCTTTCCTGCACCACGTCCGCGTGGTCGACAGGAACGCTCGCTACGCCGTCGGCATGTTCCACCCGGCGTACTTGGGTCGAGGGCTCGGCCTCGAGGCCACCCGCCTCGTGCTGGACCATGCATTCAACGGGCTCGGCCTGCATCGTGTCGATCTGCGCGTCCTCGCCTTCAACACGGCCGCGATCGCGTCCTACCAACGCGCCGGATTCGTCATCGAGGGTCGTGAGCGGGACAGCTGTCGACTCGAGGAGGGCTGGCACGACGACGTAATCATGGCCATCCTGGAGGACGAGTACAGGAGCCAGGACGCGCTGTGACCTCGCGGTAGCGAATACGCGGCGGATGGACGCGGTTCCTGGTTCCGCTCCACCGACAAGGTGGCTCACTGCGAGCGACTGAGCTACGCCTCGATTCGAAGGACCGTGGGGTCGGCGTCCAACCCGTCCCAGAAGACATGAAGCCGTCCACAGGTGGGGCAGCGGAAGGCGTGGGTCATTGCCCGGTAGACGTCTTCAGCGTCTACCGATCCGCCGAAGGCGTCGAAGTCGACATCAGAGACGAGCAGCCACTCTGTTGGGTTGGGGATCTGCCCGCTTGACCTCATTTGCCTTCCACAGGGGCAAAGCCACTTCGCCATGAAGAGCATCTTCCACCGTTGCGGGTACGGACAGGAGCAGAGGTCGCTACGCGGCGGTACGCAGCGAGTTGGCGACGCGCACCGGTGCACATCAATTCCTAGTCGGATCTGGTGCCCCGTCGAGTCCGCCTGGCAACCAGCCCACCGAGAAGGAGAATGATCGCCGCGCTGCCCACGCGGGTGCCGCGCTACAAGACACCTCGTACCCGCCGGTCGCCCAACAGACCGGAGGGTGCGTGTCGACGCCCGAAGTGGGAAGAAGTGCCAGCACCGCGAAGAGAGACAGCACCATGGCCGCCATCACCGCAGCCCTTGGCGATCGAACCAGGTGCATATCTCGAGTGTCGCAGGCATGCCGAGTGGGACTAGCCCGAATGCGCAGCTTGCGGCGGTGTGACACATGGAGGGTCCCCTCGAGGGCCCTGGGCTCGCTCAGTGCTCCGAGTCTTCTTCTTCCCGGCTCTTTGGCCCCGTGTAACCGATGGCGCGCAGGTGGAGTTCGAGGAGTTCGTAGAGAGCTTCGCCTTCCCTCGCGATCAGGTGGCGGTTCGAGCCATCCGGACGCTTGGCTCGGTAGTGGATCTTGCCGACCTCGCCGGTGTGTCGCCAAGCGACCTCGATGATTGGCTGCGTCAGTCTGGGCATGTGAGATGTTCGCACGGCGCACTGCTCCGAGTGCACGGCATGATGGACCCGTGGCTGACCCCCTAGGCGACAAGACCACTGCAGCCCTACCGGATCACGGACCCCGTACGAGACGGACTGCCGAGCTGGTTGACCAACTCCAAGGGATCGTTCAGGAGCTCGAGGAGATGCATCCTGGTAGGAAGTTTCCGCTCGATGGGCATCTCGTCGGTTCCATCGGCGAGGCCGCAGCCGAGGCCCTCTTTGATCTGACCCTTATGGCAACCTCGTCAACTGGCCACGACGCACTAGCAGTAGACGGGCGAACGGTCGAGATTAAGGCCACGTACGGAACGCGGAACGTTGCCATAAGGAAGACGTCGCACGTGGAGGCGACTGCGCTGATCGTGCTGCGATTGTCGCGCTCTCCGACGCACGAGCATGAGGTCGTCTTCAACGGTCCGCTTGCCATCGCTCTGGAAGCGGCAGGTGGGATCCAGAGCAACGGCCAGGCGAAGATGAGTCTGTCTCGCCTCCGCAAGCTCAACGCGATGGTTGCCGAGGAATACCGGGTCCCGTTCCGCAGATTGCGGTGAGCGCGGCCTGGTCGCGGCGGAATGGGTCGGGTTTGCAGTCATCCATCATTCCGGTGCGCGCGGAAGCAGGTGCAGGTGGCACCTGGGGGGCGATCGAGCACGTCGCCCCAGGTAGGCAATCCGCGGACATGTGTCGGCGCTTCCGCCTACGCTCCGAATCATGAGCCTGCCGAACGCGTATCTCACGTCCTTCAAGAACACCCCGGACATCCTGAAGGCAATACAGGCCGCCCAAGCACCCGACCGGTTCGCGCTCAAGTTCCTGGAGGGCCTCGGCTACGCCAGCAGCAACGACAGGACGATCATCAACGTTCTGAAGGCTCTCGGGTTCCTGGACGACTCCGGCGTCCCGACGAACCGTTACCACCGGTATCTCGACCAGACGCAGTCCGCTCTCGTGCTGGCGGAGGGGATCCGCGAGGCATACGAGGACCTGTTCCGCGTCAACCGGAACGCGCACACCATGTCGGCCAACGAGGTCAAGAACAAGATGAAGACGCTGTCGGAGGGCGCGTTTACCGATCGGGTCTTGACGCAGATGGCCGGCACATTCACGACGCTGGTCAAGGAGGCGGACTTCTCGGCCGCGCCGACCCCGGACGCCCAGCCCGATCCGACGCCCGCCGCGACGTCACCCGAGGTCTCGATGCCGCCAGCCACGAACGGCCAGGCGCAGCTGGTCGCACCGTCGCCGTTTGGCAGTCTCGCCTACAACATCAACATCCAATTACCCGAGTCCCGCGACCCCGCGGTCTACAACGCAATCTTCAAAGCTCTGCGGGAGCACTTCCGGTGAGCGCCCGGCAGGAGCAAGTCTACGACTTCGTCTACCGGGCCATGCTCACCGAGGAGGCCCTGGACGCGGCCGGGCGCGTTCGGCACCACAACCTCGATAAGACCGACGTCGCCGAAGCGCTCAGTTTCGACCTGTTCGACGATGACCTGCTCCAGCAGGCGCGTCTCATGTCCACCGTCTACACCGCGATCGCGGCGTTCGAGATGTCGGTGAGGCGATTCGTAAAGAAGGTCCTCCTGGACACGCACGGCGAGGACTGGTGGGACAAGGGCGTCTCCGAGAAGATCCGCAAGTTCGTCGACGCGCGGCGCACGGACGAGGAGAAGGTCAAGTGGCACGGCGTTCGCGGCGACGACCTCCTGAGCTACACCGAACTCGGCCACCTGCCCCAGATAATGCAGCAGAACTGGGAGCACTTCGAGGCCTACGTACCCCGGGTGGACTGGGCGACCGCGCTGTTTTCGACGCTGGAGCGGTCGCGGAACGTCATCATGCACAGCGGCTCTCTGGCCATGCCCGACGTGGAGCGGATAGGGATGCACATCCGCGACTGGAACAAGCAGGTCTCGCTCTAGACCCCGAGGGTCACCCTCCCTAGAACGCCGTGGTTGTACGAAGCCGATCCGACGACGTTGTTCTCTCAGAAGACTAGCTAGCGTCAATCTGGGTGTTGTGACGCAGGTCTTTCGCCACGTCGACTGTGCTGCCTAGCGCGTGAGGACCTTGCGCATCACGACGAGGGCGAGGGCGGCGGCGACCGCGGTCGCGACGGCCCGCGCAATAGTCCAGGCGCCGCCGACGGGGAGGAACGCGCCGACGAGGCACAGTGCCACCCCGATGCCCAAGGGAGCAGCCAGCCGGGACTCGCGCCAGCGCGTCGGGCTCACCCGCCGCGCCAGCACCGCGACCCCGATGGCCATGGCCAGGTAGGTGACGGCCATCCCGGCCGCCATCGACACGAGCCCGACCGACGCGCCCAACGTCCACGCCACCAGCACCCCGACGACCAGCGCCAGCGGCGTGACGAGGGCCAGCCCCTCGCTGCGCCCGGAGGCGAACACGAGGTGCACGTTGGCGAGGTACACGACAGAAAGCACGCTCCCGACGGCAGCGAGCCCGACGGCCGGGGTCATCAGGGCGGGGGAGTACGAGGCCGGCGCGACGATCCGCAGCAGCACCGGCGCGAGCAGCGCCACCCCGCCCGCGGTCAGCGCGGTGAGCGCCGCGATGTCGCGGCCGGTGCGCTCGAGGACGACGCCGCGGTGCTCGGGGTCGGTGCGGTAGACGACGGGCGCCCACGCGTTGTTGAGCGAGGAGGTGATGACGCCCGGCGCCGAGCCGATGAGCACGGCCAGCTGCAGCCGGCCGGCAGCGCCGTCGCCGAAGAGGTGCCCGGCGAGCAGCACGAGCGAGCCGCTCGCGAGGTAGATGGCGACCTGGTGGGGGATGGTCGGCAGCCCGATGCGCAGCGCGCGGCGGGTGTCGCCGGCCACGTGCCGCGACCCGCGCCCGGTGAGCAGCAGCCCGACCAGCCCGGTCGCGACGAACCCGGCAGCGACCCCGGCCAGGTACGTGCCCGCCCCGGGGTCGTCGACGAGGGCCAGCGCCCCGAGCCCGATGACCGGCCCGCCGAGGGCCGCCCCGAGCGAGAGCAGCACGAACGGCAGCGGCCGGTCCAGGACCCGCAGGTAGGACTGGACGTTGACGACGACCGAGAAGCCCGCGGCCGAGACGACGGCCAGCACGAGCGCCAACGGCTCGTCGATGCCCACGACGGCGCCGAGCGGCTCGGCGAGCAGCGAGGCCACGACCGCGAGAACGACCGCGAACAGCGTCCCACGCCGCACGAGCGCCCGCGCCCCGTCGACCCCCGACGCCTCGAGGATGCCGTGCCGCGTGATGGCCGCCGCGAGCCCCAGCCCGCCGAGGATCATCCCGACCTGGATGACGACGAGCGCGGTGGCGACGACGCCGTACGCGTCCTGCCCGAGCTGGCGGGTGACGAACGGCGTGACGACGGCGTTGGCCAGCACCGGCGCCGCGGTGCCGACCGTGTAGAGCAGCCCGCGACCGAGGACGGTCCGGCTCTCGGCCGACCCCGTCGGCCCGACCGAACCGGCCGACCCCGCCGGCCCGACCGGGGGAGTCGTGTCGCCCGGGACGGCCGGCTCAGTCACCCACGAACCCGCGGACGAGGTCGACGACCCGGTCGACGTCCGCGTCGGCGAGGTCGGGGAAGAGCGGCAGCGAGATCTCCTGCTCGTAGTACTCCTCGGCCACCGGGCACATGCCGCGGCGGTAGCCGGCGTCCGCGTACAGCGGGTGCCAGTAGACCGGGATGTAGTTGACCTGGACGCCGATCCCGTTCTCGCGCAGGTGGTCGAACAGCGCACGGCGGCGCCCGTCGCGGATCCGCAGCGAGTACAGGTGCCACGTCGGCACCGCACCGTCACGCGTCGGCGGCAGCACGAGGGCATCGAGCCCGGACAGCCCCTCGGTGTAGCGCGCGTGCAGCTCGCGGCGCCGCGCGGAGAACGCGTCGAGCCGGTCGAGCTGGCTGGAGCCCAGGGCCGCGAGCACGTCGGGGAGCCGGTAGTTGACGCCGACCTCGTGCACCTCGTACCACCAGCCCTCGTCGGAGGGGCGGCGCATCCGGGCGGGGTCCTTGACCATCCCGATGTTGCGGAATGTCGCGGCGCGGGTCAGCACGTCGGCGTCCGGCGAGACCACGGCGCCGCCCTCGGCGGTCGTGAGGTTCTTCGTCGGGAAGAAGGAGAAGGTCGTGACGTCGGCGAGCGAGCCGACCGGCACGCCGTCGAGGGAGCCGCCGATGGAGTGCGCGGCGTCCTCGAGGAGCACGACGTCGCGCTCGCCGATGGCCGAGCGCAGGCCGGGGGCGTCGATGGGGTGGCCGCCGTAGTCGACGCCCGACACGACGCGCGTGGCGTCCGTGAGCACCGACGACACCGACTCCGGGTCGAGGTTGCCGGTGTCCGGCGTGACGTCGGCGAAGACGACCTTCGCCCCGAGCGCCGTCGCACCCGACGCCGTGGCGACGAAGGTGAGCGGCGTCGTGACGACCTCGTCACCGGCCCCGACCCCCAGCGCCGCGTACGCGGTGTGCAGCGCGGCGGTCCCCGACGTCACGGTGACGGCACCGGGCGTGCCGGCCAGCCCGGCCAGCCGCTCCTCGAAGGCGCGGACCCACGGGCCGGTGGTCAGCCAGTCGCTGCCGAGGACCTCGACGACCGCCGCGACGTCGCTGTCGTCGACGGACTGGCGGCCGTACGGGAGCACGCTCAGACGTCCGTCTCGAGGAGCTTCTGGAAGTCCTCGCGGGTGAACCACTCGTCGTTGTTGTCCGACGTGTAGTGGAAGCCCTCGGGCACCGACTCGCCGTGCGACGGCGGGGTGTAGCCCCAGGAGGCGAGGTCGGGCTGGAGGACGTAGCGGTCGCCGATGCGCAGCGCGCGGCGGCCCTCCTCAGGGGAGATCATCTCCTCGTGCAGCTTCTCGCCGGGGCGCAGGCCGATCTCGTGCATCTCGGCGCCGGGCGCGACGGCCTGGGCGAGGTCGACGATCTTCATCGACGGGATGCGCGGCACGTAGAGCTCGCCGCCCTGCATCTGCTCGAAGGAGTCGGTGACGAACTGGACGGCCTGGGGCAGCGTGATGAAGAAGCGCGTCATCCGCAGGTCGGTGATCGGGAGGGACTGGCCGGCCTCGGCGAGCTTGCGGAAGAACGGGATGACCGAGCCGCGGCTGCCCATGACGTTGCCGTAGCGGACCACCGAGAAGCGCGTGTCGTAGGCCGCGGCGTAGTGGTTGCCGGTGACGAAGAGCTTGTCGGCGGTGAGCTTCGTGGCGCCGTAGAGGTTGATCGGGGAGGAGGCCTTGTCGGTGGAGAGCGCGACGACCTTCTTGACCCCGTTGTCGATGCAGGCCTCGATGACGTTCTGGCTGCCGATGACGTTGGTCTGGACGAACTCCCACGGGTTGTACTCCGCGGTGTCGACCTGCTTGAGGGCCGCGGCGTGCACGACGTAGTCGACCTTGTGCATCGCGCGGTTGAGGCGGTGCCGGTCGCGGATGTCGCCGATGAACCAGCGCAGGCGGGGGTCGTCCTTGAAGAGCTGGCGCACCTCGTACTGCTTGAGCTCGTCGCGGCTGAAGATCACGACGCGCTTCGGGTCGTGGTTCGCGAGCACCTCGGAGATGAACGCCTTGCCGAAGGAGCCGGTGCCTCCCGTGACGAGGATCGATGAGCCATTGAGGATGGAGGTCCGGTCGGGCATGGGTGCCATGATGGCAGAACCATGAGTGGAACCCGAACGCGCGTCGTCGTCGTCATCCAGGCCCGGATGGGCTCGACCCGGCTCCCCGGGAAGATCCTCGAGGACCTCGGCGGGATGCCGGTGCTGGAGTGGGTCGTCCGTGCCTGCCGCGCCGCCGCCCGCGTCGACGAGGTGGTCGTGGCCACGAGCACCGACCCCGGCGACGACGTCCTCGTCGAGGTCTGCGCCGGTCTCGGCGTCCCCCTCGTGCGGGGCAGCGAGGACGACGTGCTCTCCCGCTTCCTCCTCGCTCTCGAGGAGCACCCGGCCGACGCCGTCGTGCGCATCACCGCGGACTGCCCGTTCGCCGACCCGGCCCTGCTCGACGCCGTCGTCGGCGCCTGGCAGGCCGACCCCACGCTCGACTACGTCTCGACCGTGCTCGTCCGCACCCTCCCGCACGGCCTCGACGTCGAGCTCGTCACCGCCGACGCGCTGCGCCGGGTGGGGGAGTCGGCCACCGACCACCACCGGGTGCACGTGACGTCCGGGGTGTACACGGCACCGGACGAGTACAGCGTCATGGGCCTGTGCTTCGCCCCCGACGCCGCCGACATCCGCGTCACCCTCGACACCCCGGAGGACCTCGCGATGCTGCGGGCCGTCGTCGCCGAGCGCGGGTCGTCGCTGCCCTCGCGCACCGAGCTGGTCCGCCTGCTGCGCGCCCGTCCCGACCTCGTCGCCCTCAACGCCGAGGTGCGCCAGAAGACGCTGGCCGAGGGCTGATGCGCCTCCTGCTCCGCTGCGACGGCGGTCCGGGCATCGGGGTCGGCCACGTCGTGCGCTCGCTCGCGCTCGCCGAGGAGGCCCTGCGCGCCGGGCACGAGGTGTCGCTGCTCGGCGAGGTCGCGGGGGACTTCCTCGACGGCCTGGCGGCGGCGCTCGGGCCCGGGCTGGTCCGGCTCGGGCCGGCGCACTCGCCGCAGGACCTGCTCGACGCCGCGCTCGAGCACGACGTCGTGCACCTCGACCACTACGGGCTCCCGCAGGGCGTCGCCGCCGACATCGCGGCGGCGGCCGACGCCGCGGGCCGGCCGCGCCCGCTCGTCGCCTCGGTGGCCGACGGCGACTACGGCGTCCAGGTCGCCGACGTGGTCGTCGACCCCACGGTCGGGGCCGAGCGGCGTCCCACCACGGCCCGAGCCCGGTGGCTCCTGCGCGGCGGGCGGTTCGTCGCCCTGCGCGGCAGCGTCACCCGCGCCGCCGCCGCGCCGCGCCCCGCCGAGCGGCTCACCGTCACCGTCGTCATGGGCGGTACCGATGCAGGTGGTTGCGCGCCGGCGGTCCTCGAGGCGCTCGCCGCCACCGGGGTCGCCCTCGACGTCACCGTCGTCGCCACCCCGGAGACCCGTGAGCGGCTCGACGCCCTCGCGGCCGGCTGGACCGACGGGACCGTCCGCGTCACCGGCCCGGTCCCCGACCTCCCGGCCGTCATGGCCGCCTCCGACGTCGTCGTCTCGGCCGCGGGCACCACGACCTGGGAGCTGTGCGCGCTCGGGCGCCCGATGGCCGTGCTCGCCGTCGTCGACAACCAGCGCCCCGGCCACGACGTGCTCGTCGACGCGGGGGCGGCGGTCGGGCTCGGTGGCGCCGACGCGCTCGCCGACCCGGGGGCCGTCGCCGACCGGCTGCGTCCCCTCCTCACCGACGCCGCGCTGCGCGCCGGTCTCGCCGCCCGGGCCCACGCCCTCGTCGACGGCCGTGGCGCGTGGCGGGTGGTCCGGATGCTCGAGGAGGCCCGCACCGCCGGTCCGGCGCCCGCGCCGGCCGGGCCCGCCGTCGCCGTCCGCCCGGCCACCGCCGACGACGCCGACCTCCTGCTCGCGTGGCGCAACGACCCGACGACACGGGCCGTCTCCCGCACGACCGAGGAGGTCGCCCGCCCCGACCACGTCGCGTGGCTCGCCGGCTCGATCGAGCGTCCCGACCGGTACCTGCTCATCGGGTCGGTCGGCGACGAGCCCGTCGGCACGGTCCGCTGGGACGACGAGGGCGCGGGGGAGTGGGAGGTCTCGATCACCGTCGCGCCGGCCGCCCGCGGGCGCCGGCTCGCCGTGCCGATGCTGCTGGCCGCCCAGGACTGGCTGGCCGACCACCTGCCCGAGCCGCCCTCGGCGATGCTCGCCGTCGTGCGCGCCGACAACACCGCCTCGCGCCGGCTCTTCCTGGCCGCCGGCTACGCGCCCGACCTGCCGCCCGACGACGCCGGCTTCGAGCGGTGGGTCCGCACCCTCAGATGAGGTCGAGGGTCAGCGGGGTGCCGCGCTCGACGTCGCGGGTGAACTGACGGCCCAGCACGGTCGTCAGGCTGTCGGTGGGCAGACCGCCCGCGGGCCGGATGGAGCGGACGTTCTCGCGGGTGACGGGGTCGCCCGCCTTCACGTCCTCGACGACGTAGAGCGAGCGGCGCAGTGCGAGGGTGTCGCGCTCGGCCTCGGTGGGCCCGAAGCGCGGGGGCTGCACGGCCAGGCGGGCGGCGGCGGTCTCGCGGACCAGCGCGGCGACCTCGTCGGGCTCGAGCGAGAAGTCGGAGTCGACCCCGCCGTCGGCGCGGCGCAGCGTCACGTGCTTCTCGACGGCGACGGCACCGAGGGCGACCGCGGCGACGGCCACCCCGATGCCCGCGGTGTGGTCGGACAGGCCGATCGGGATGCCGAAGGCGCTCTGCAGCGTGGGGATGGAGAGCAGCCGGGCGTCCGCGGGGTCGGCGGGGTAGGACGCGGTGCAGGCGAGGAGGACCATCTCGGTGCAGCCGCCGTCGCGGGCCGCGGTGAGGGCGGCGTCGATCTCGCCGATGGTCGCCATGCCGCTGGAGATGATCATCGGCTTGCCGGTGGAGGCCACCTCGCGGATGAGCGGCAGGTCGACGAGCTCGGCGGAGGCGATCTTGTACACGGGGCAGTCGAGGGACTCGAGCAGCTCGATGGCGGTGGGGTCGAACGGGCTGGAGAACGGGACGAGGCCACGCTCGCGGGCCCGCTCGAACATCGGCGCGTGCCACTCCCACGGCGTGTGCGCCTCGTCGTAGAGGTCGTGCAGGCTGCGCCCGCCCCAGAGGTCGTGCCCGGAGCGGATGCGGAACTGCGGGCCCGGGGCGTCGATGGTCAGGGTGTCGGCCGTGTAGGTCTGGAACTTCACTGACTGCGCGCCGCTGTCGGCGATCGCGTCGATGATCTCCAGCGCCCGCTCGAGCGAGCCGTTGTGGTTGCCGGAGACCTCGGCGATGACGAACGGGGTCTCCTCCGGCCCGACGGCGTGACCCGCGACGGAGATGCTGGACGGGAGGGCTGCGGACATGACCGCCTCTGGTGCTCGGGGGTGGGGTGGCTGGCCGCCCCAGCGTAGGCGAGAGGACGCTGAGGACGGGTCGCGGGGATTGCCGCGAACACCGGGCGAGGTCGCGGATCTGCAGGTACGCTGCCGGTGGCCGTGTGGCATGTGTTGCCCGAGGTACTCGTGTGACATCCCCCTGTCAGCGCCGGCGGCCGTCCCCGAACCCTCGAGAGTCCCTGCCATGACGGTTCCCCCCGCCTCCCTCGTCCGCGCCCTCCGCCGCCTCACCGCGGCCTCGACCCTCGCCGTCCTCGGGGTGACCACCGTCGGGGTGGCCGCACCGTGGGACACCGCGTCCGCGGCCTCGCGGCCGGTGCCGGCCTCGCGGGACGTCGAACGGCCGGTCGCCGCCCCGCTCGCGGGCCTCGGCGGCCAGCTCGACCGCGACGTCCGCCAGGGGCGGATCACCCCGGCGAAGCCCGTCGAGCGCGGCCTCGCCGTCGTCGGCGCGACGTGGGCGGCCGGTGCCGTCGGCGCCGACGACGACGTCCAGGTCCGGGTGCAGGTCGACGGTGCGTGGCAGGACTGGGAGTCGATGCCCCGCGACGAGGACCACGGCCCGGACGCCGACAGCGCCGAGGGCCGCTCGGCCGCCGGGCGCGCCGGCACCCAGCCGTACGTGGTCGTCGGGGACGCCACCCAGGTCCGCGTCGTCACCACCGGCGCGGTCGCGCCCGAGGTGAGCGTCGACGTCATCGACCCCGGCACCTCGCCGGCCGACCAGGGTGTCGGGACCGCACCGGCCGGCTCGGCGTCGGCCGCCACGACCCGCCCGACCATCCACACCCGCGCCGAGTGGGGCGCCGACGAGTCGCTGCGCGGCGACCCGCCGGACTACGGCCAGGTGCAGGTGGGCTTCGTCCACCACACCGCGGGCAGCAACACCTACACCGCCGCCCAGGTCCCCTCGATCCTGCGCGGCATCTACGCCTTCCACGTCAAGGACCGCGGCTGGAACGACATCGGCTACCAGTTCCTCGTCGACAAGTTCGGCCGGGTCTGGGAGGGCCGCTACGGCGGCGTCGACAAGGCGGTCGTCGGGGCGCAGGTCGGGGGCTACAACTCCGGCTCCTTCGGCGCCTCGGTCATCGGCGACTTCACCTCGACGAGCCCGCCCACCGCCGTCATCACGGCCATCCAGCAGCTCTTCGCGTGGAAGTTCTCGCTCCACGGCATCCCCGCGTACGGCACGGTCCAGGTGGGCGACAAGACCTTCAACCGGATCTCGGGCCACCGCGACGCCGGCGGCACGACCTGCCCCGGCACCCAGCTCTACGCCAGGCTCGGGACCATCCGCTCGGGCGTCTCGGCCCGGCTCGGCACGCAGAAGCCGACCACGGTGCAGCGCTCGGTGGACGCGGGCGGCACCCCGGACGTCCTCAGCTACCCCGGCGGCGTCGCGCCCCCGGTGATGAACGGCTCGGGCGTCGTGCTGCGCGCGGCCTCCCCCCAGCCGGTCGCCGAGGCGCGCCGGATCGGCACCGGGTGGCAGGTGCTGCGCGACATCGTCATCAGCCCCGACGTCACCGGTGACGGCAGGCCGGACCTGCTCGCCATCGACGACAGGGCCCGCGGCGTGCGCGTCTACTCGGGCGACGGCAAGGGCGGGGTGACCGGCGCCGCCGTCCGCGGCGGTGGCTGGCAGTCGATGACCACGCTCGTCGCCGCCGGTGACCGCACCGGTGACCGGAAGGCCGACCTGCTCGCCGTCCGCTCCGACGGGGCGCTCGTCCTCTACACCGGCGACGGCGCGGGCTGGGTCACCACCTCCCGCGTCATCGCCACCGGCTTCGGCGCCAAGGACCCGGTCGTCTCGGCCGGGGACGTCACCGGCGACGGCCGCCCCGACCTGCTGCGCGTCGTGCGTGCCGACGGCCGCCTCCTGCTCTACCCGGGCGCCGCCGGCGGCGGGGTCGGGACGCCCGTCACGTGGGGTACCGGCTGGCAGTCCCTCGACCAGCTCGTCGCCGGGCCGGACGCCGACCGCGACGGCAACGTCGGTGACGTCATGGTCCGCCAGGCCGACGGCCGGATGCGCTCCTACTACGCCGACGCCGCCGGCCGGCTGACCCGGATGAACACCTGGGGCCGCGGCTGGAACGCCCTCGACGAGCTGAGCTCCGGGGTCGACTGGACCGGTGACGGCGTCTCCGACGTCGTCGGGCGGGTCGCCTCCACCGGCGAGCTGCGCGTCTACACCGGCACCGGGCAGCGCGACTTCTCCGCCGCACCGCTGCGGATGTCGGCCGACGTGGCCGGCGCCAACCTCGTCCGCCTCGTCGGGGACGTCGACGGCGACGGCCGGGCCGACGCCGTGGCGCGGATGGCGAACGGCGACCTCATCGGCCTCCGCGGGCGCGGCGACGGCGGCTTCACCCGCCTCCCGGCCCGGATCGGCAGCGGCTGGCAGGTCTTCGACCTCATCGAGGCCGGGGGAGACGTCACCCACGACGGCGTCCCCGACCTCCTCGCCCGGGTCGCCTCCACCGGACAGCTGCGGACCTACTCGATGACCCGCTCGTTCGGCTTCGCGTGGGCGCTCTCGGACTCCACCGACTGGCGGGGCGCGCGCAGCGTCACCGGCGTCGGCGCGGTCAACGGCGACACCAACGGCGACGTCGTCTCGCTGCGCACCGACGGCTCGGTCCGGCTCCACCGCGGGTCCGGCCCGGGGGTGCTCAACTGGTACGACACCGTCCTCACCGGGCAGAGCGACCTCACCCGCGTGCTGGGGGTCGGCGACTTCACCGGAGACGGCCCGGCGGACCTCCTGGCGCTCTCGTCCGACGGTCGCCTCTGGGTCTACGCTGGGACCGGAAAGGGGGGTTTCCGGACCACTCGTGAGCCGGTCCGGGCCCCCTCGGAGGTGAACGATGTCGTCGGCTGAGCGGGGCACGGGCGGTCGCACTCGACCGCTGCGCCTCCTCGTCGCCGCCGTCCTCGTCGCGGCCGGCTCGCTCGCCTCCGCGGTCCCCGCCTCCGCCGACGAGGTCTACCCGCGGCCGGTCGGCAGCACCGTCGACTTCCGCGGTCACGGCTGGGGCCACGGCATCGGGCTCTCGCAGTACGGCAGCCTCGGCGGCGCCCGCGCGGGCGCCACGTGGCAGCAGATCGTCGCGCGCTACTACCAGGGCACGACGCCGTCCGGTGCGGGCAACCCGACCCTGCGCGTGCGCGTCGCCTCGCTGGGCAGCGCCGTCGAGGCCTACCCCGCGAGCGGTCTGCGGGTCACCTGGGACCTCTCGGCGTCCTCGGTGCTGCCGACGACGCGGAACGGGGCCACCATCGCCCGGTGGCGGATCGTCCCGTCGGCGAAGAAGGCCGGCACCCCGACCCGCTTCCGGCTCGAGTACCTGCCGAGCGGCTCCTCGACGTGGGCGGCCTACGCCACGGCGAGCGTCCCCCTCACCGGGGCCTTCCTCAACCCCACCTCGGGCACGGTCACGACGAACCGCGGTGGCACGAGCGTGGTCTACCGCGGTCAGGTGCGCGGCACCCTCATCGGGTCCGCCGGCGCCGAGAGCCTCGTCCCCGTCGTCGCCCTGCCGATGGAGGACTACCTCCGCTCGGTCGTGCCCAACGAGTCCCCGGCCTCGTGGCCGGCCGCCGCCCTCTCCGCGCAGGCCGTGGCCGCCCGCTCCTACGCCGAGTACCACCGGCGCTACGCCCCGAGCTCCAGCGCCTGGTACGACGTCTGGGACGACACCCGCAGCCAGGTCTTCCCCGGCACGAAGGTCGGCTCGAGCACCAAGGAGTACGCGTCCTCCGACGCCGCCGTGAAGGCGACCGCCGGGATGGTCCTGACCTACGCCGGCAAGGTCGCCCTGACGATGTTCAGCTCCTCCAACGGCGGGTACTCCGCGGCGGGTGGCCAGCCCTACCTCAAGGCCGTCCCAGACGACTGGGACGCCGTCTCCGACAACCCGAACCACACCTGGAACACCTCCGTCCCGATCACGCGCATCGAGTCCGCCTACCCCTCGGTCGGCCGCCTGACCTCGCTGCGCATCACGAGCCGGACGGGCTTGGGCGCCGAGGGCGGGCGCGTGCTCGGCATCGTCGTCGTCGGGTCGAGCGGCTCGGTGACGACCACGGGCTCCTCGTTCGCGTCGAGGATCGGCCTCAAGCACTACTGGTTCACCCCGACCAACGCCGGGTCACCGCCCTCGTGGCCGCGTGACGTGACCGGCGACGGCATCGCCGACGTCGTCGCGATCGAGGCCGGTACCGGCACGGTGCGCACCTACCCGACCACGGGCAAGGGCGGCTGGGGTGCACCGATCCGCTTCGGCGCCGGCTGGGACGCCTACCCCAAGCTCGTCACCGCCGGGACGTGGGACGCCGACGCCGTCAGCGACACCATCGTGCAGACGACGAACGGCAACCTCTACCTGCGCCGCGGCCTCGGCGACGGCACCTTCGCCGGGGGCGTGCGGATCGGGTCCGGCTGGCAGGTCCACGACCTCCTGGTGCCGATCGGTGACTTCGACGGCGACGGCTGGACCGACCTCGTCGCCCGTCGCGCCGACGGCAACCTGTACCTCTACTCCGGCAACGGCCACGGCGGGTTCCTCCGCCCCACCGCGAAGCTCATCGGGGAGGGCTGGGACGTCTTCTCCCGCATCGTCAGCCCGGGCGACGTGACCGGCGACGGTCACACCGACGTCCTCGCCGTGACGGCCACCGGCACCGTGTACCTGTACCCCGGCAACGGCAAGGGCTACTGGACCCTGCCGCGGCGCCAGGTGGCGACCGGGTGGAACCAGTACACGGCGATCACCGCCACCGGGGACTTCACCGGGGACGGGCGGAACGACGTGCTCGGCCGGCTCGCGGACGGCCGCCTCATGGTGCTGCCCGGCACCGGGACCGGTACCTTCGGCACCCCGGCCCAGGTGGGCAGCGGCTGGAACGTCTTCTCCGCGATCCTGCCCTGAGGTCCCGGGCGCCGGTCGGCCGGCCGGGGCGCGCAGGAACGTCCGGGAGGGGTGGAGCGAGGTGTGGCGGCAGGTGACGCGGTGGTCGGCGGGCCTGGTCCCGCCGGTCGTCGCCGGCTGGCTGCTGCTCGCCCACGAGGTCACCGGCGGGCAGCTCGCCGGCTACGCGGCCTACCTCCTGCTCGGCGTCCTCGGCCCCGGGCTCCTCGTGGGCCGGGCGCTCCTCGGGCGCTCGCCGCTGCTCGTCGCCGACCTCGCCGGCGGCGGCACCGTCGGGATGCTCCTCGAGCTGGGGGCCTGGGCCGTCGCTCAGTCGCTCGGCGCGGGCGCCCACCTGCGCTGGTGGCCGCTGCCGGTCTACGCGCTCTTCCTCCTCGTGCCACGGCTGCGGCGGCACGCGCTGCCGCGGAGGTACCCGGAGCGGCTCGGGGCCGGCGCCTCGTGGCTGCTCGCCGTCGCGACGGGTGCGGGGATGGTCGGCTTCCGCCGCGCCCTGGAGCTGACGCCGCTGGACGCCGGGTCGGTCAACTGGCCGGTGGACGTGCCGTGGCACCTGGCGATGGTCGAGCTCTTCGCCCACCAGCTGCACCCGGAGGACCCGCAGGTCGCCGGGTCGCACCTCGCCTACCACCTGTTCTCGGCCGCGGACATGGCCGCGGCCTCGCTCGTGTCCGGGCAGGACCCCACCCTCGTCGTCACCCGCCTCTGGCCGTTGCCGCTCGTCGCCCTGACCGTCGGGATGCTCGTGGCGGCCGCGCGCGAGGTGACCCGCCGGGCGGGCGTCGCCGGGGCGGTCGCCGGCCTGCTCGTCGCGGCGCCGGCCGGCCTGGAGGTGCTCAGCTGGCTCGAGCTGCCGTGGGACCCGGTGTTCGCCCTGTTCTCGCCGTCGCAGAACTACTCCTACCCGGTGCTGCTGCTCACCGTCGTGCTCGTCCTCCGGGTGCTGCGGGGTGCGCGGTGGCCGGTGCTGCTGCCGCTCGTCGCCCTCCTCGCCCTGTCCCCGGGGGTGAAGTCCGCCAACCTGCCGGTGCTGCTCTCCGGACTGCTCCTCGCGACGACGGCGACCCTCGGCCGCGGTGGGGCGTGGCGCCGCCCGGCCGGGCTCGCGGCGCTCACCGGGGTGGCGGCACTCGTCGGGACCGTCGTCATCGGCGCCGGAGGGGCGGCCGGAGCGCAGGTCCAGCTGTTCTCGACCCTCCGCCGGCTCGAGCCGTACTACGAGGTGGTGGGGCTCAACGGCGTGACGGCGGCCTTCCACACCGGGCCGCTGCCCCCGGGGCTGGACCGGCCGGGCGTGGGCCTGGTCATGGGCCTGCTCGTGGCGGCCACGCTCCTCAAGTACGCCTGGGTGCTGCCCGGGCTGACCCTCCTGCGACGGCGTGGCCCCCGGGGCGGGCGGCGCCACCGCGACCCCGCCGCCTGGTTCCTCGCGGGCGTCGGGCTCGCGGGCTGGCTGCTCATGCTCGTCGTCGACCAGTCCGGCGCCTCGCAGGTCTACTTCCTCGGCTCGGGCACGGTGGTGTGGGCGCTGCTCGCCGGCTGGGGCACGGCCGCGCTCCTCGGGGCCACCCGCGCGGCCGTGGGTGGACGACGCACGGCGCTGCGCGTGGTGCTCGGGGGAGCGGCGGGCGCCGTGGCCGCCGTCGTCGTCCGGAGCGTCGCGGACGGGGTGGCGGCGCGGGTCCTGCCCGCGCCCGGCTTCCACCCCCCGGGCGACCGGACGACGGTGCCCGGTGCCCAGGAGGCGCTCGCCGTCGGCGTCGTGCCGGTCGCGGTCCTCCTCCTCGCGGGGGTCGGCTGGACCCTCCTGCGACAGGGCGGGCCGCAGGGCCCGCGGGGGACGCGCGCCGGTCGGCTGCTCGCGGTCTCGGCGGCGGTGCTCGCGGCGTCGCTGGCCCTCAACCCCTTCTACGCACCGCCGAGCGGGCCGGTCACCCTGCCGGCACGGTGGCTGCTGTCCCCGGCGGAGGTGGACGCGGCCCGGTGGCTGCGCGCGCACGCAGGGCCCCACGACGTCGTCGCCACCAACGTGCACTGCCTCGCCGGGCGGGGGCAGTGCGACGCCCGCGGCTTCTGGGTCAGCGCGCTCACCGGGCGGCGGACGTACGTCGGGGGCTGGGCCTACCTCGACGAGACCCGGGCCAGGGGGAACGAGGGCGGGCTGCCGAACGCCCGCCAGCCCTTCCACGACCCGGGCCGTCTCGCGGTCAACGACGCCCTCTTCGTGGCGCCGTCGTCCGGGCTGACCTCCTACCTCCGGGACGAGGGGGTGCGGTGGGTGTTCGCCGACACCCGCCGCGGGCGGGTCTCACCGGCCCTCGACGACGTCGCGACCCTCGTCCACGCCACCGCGGACGTCCGGGTCTACCGCCTCGACCCACCGCCGGGCCGAGGCCCGGTCGGCCTCAGGTGAGGTCGACGGTCAGCGGGGCGCCGGTGGCCTCGCGGACCTGCTCCTCGGTCACGTCCGGGGCGAGCTCGCGCAGGACGAGGCCGTCGTCGGTGACGTCGATGACGGCGAGGTCGGTGATGATCCGCTGGACGACCTGCTTGCCGGTGAGCGGCAGCGAGCACTCGTCGACGATCTTGTGCGAGCCGTCCTTGGCGACGTGCTCCATGAGGACGACGACCTTCTTCGCGCCGTGGACGAGGTCCATCGCGCCGCCCATGCCCTTGACCATCTTGCCGGGGATCATCCAGTTGGCGATGTCGCCGGTGGCGCTCACCTGC
>QAXK01003252.1:0-13481 GCA_004335735.1 Chlorella sp. KRBP | reverse complement strand
GGGTGAGGTTGGGGGTGGGGGTGGGAGGAGTGCAGACAAGCAGGCGGGGCATGAGCAGAAGCCTATGAGATACGTGGTTGGCAGTCCTGACAGGCACAATGCGCTGTGCGCACGTCGAATACAGATGGCTTCAGGCCTCAGAAAGCTTGTTCTGGCACACAGGCTGTATGTAGCAAACTGACAGTGAGCTTTGTGGCTGCAGGTAGACAGCCTGTGGTTGTGTTGACACATCCATGCAGAGCAGCCCTGACTGCCCCCTTACCTCATCCACCCTCTGGGGTCCTGTCTGGGCGCTCTCAGCAGCCTGCACATACGTCACAGTGAAGATTGGTTTGTCATGGCTTGCAAATCGGCGAGGTTGCTCAGCCTGAGTCGATGCTGCTGTGGCAGAAGTGCCTTGGAAGGCATTGCCAACAGAAGCACAGCCCAGCAGGTCATGGTGCAGCACAGGCTGCAGCAAGGCTTGATCCACCCACCTTGTCGTGCACGGTACCCATGGCCTCCTGTGCGCTCTGTGCCAGGTTGGCAACGCCCTCGTTGACCGAGGCAACCACGTTCTTGATGGTCTCCATTGCTGCAGGGATCTGCCGAAGGTGAGTTCCGGAACGTGCTGTGAACAAGCAAGAGTGATTTAAGGAAGGCTGATCGAGTGAGAAGAAAGCTAGTATTGTGATACCTTAACGATCTCGTGCGTAGCCTTATCAAGGTGCAAGCCAACGTGTCGGGGCCTGTGACTCACGCTTCGTCACGGGAATGACATCATGCAGAACCTGCCTGCTTGGTCAACGGCCCCGTGATCCCTTTACACATGCCTGTGCACAGTTACAAATGATCGTAAGGCAACTTGTTGCGACATGACTAGGCCCTCGTCCGTCGACAACTGTCGCGCGTCGGCCTCGCGGCAGAGGCCGGTGAGTTGCACACTGGGCGTTCGAAGTCGTACCACTTCGAGTTCGCGGATTCAAACCGGGCAACAAGAAAGATTGCCACAGCAACCACGAATTCGTGCGTGCACGAGGCGCCACTCGTGGCAACTGCATGCAAGCGATACAAAAACACATCAGACGACATGCACAGTGACGACAACGCACTCCTCATGCTGTAAACTGTCCTGCGCGTCATTGATGAAGACGAGCCCAGCCTCAGTAGCTCCGAGCGCCAGGTTGCGCGCGTCACACACCAGGCTCAACATTCGCTTGCCGCCCGCAGGTATGTGCTGCGGGCTCGGCGTCGCGCTAAACATCCATGGGACGTTGGTGGTCACATCATGGCTGGCAGCGCGGCTAGAGGTGTTGGACACCTCCAGCTGGTGCTGTGAGACAGATCCTGCTCGCACAGTCACCTGCATCAGCAGAGACCAGCAATGTAAAGGCCAGCACACATGCGCTCAAGGCTGTCATGAAGTGTGCACAAGTCCTGGTCAGGCAACGCCATCCAATGCTGAGCATTGTATCAGCAGGCTGGGGAAAGGTCGGCAATCTAGAGGCTACAGTGCTTGGCCTGCACGCAGCTCTACAACAATTTTTTTGGGGGTTACAGGGGGGGCGGACATCTCTACAACAATAGGTCCCTGCTGTCAGTGCTCACCTCTAGCTCGCGATGCAGTGGTGGCAAGCAGGCTTCTGTGCACACGAGCAGAGCATGCACCAGCTGATGCGTGTTCACATCCACCAGGTGAACAAGGACCTGCAGGCACACACGACGAACAAATTAGCTCAGTTGGTTGCCAGTCAAGTATGTGCTGTAGTGCTACTTGGCAAGCTGTTACTGTACAGTGTATCATCGGCTTGACCGTTGAGCTTGCAATTCGACTCGAAAGCAGCACATATGGCATTTTGTTGTACATTCATCCAGCCAGGTTAGTAGGCTCTGGCAGTCCGGCAAGCTTGTGTGGTGCAGCACAGACCCTCACCCGTTGGTGCCCCCAGGACCTGGGCTTGAACACCAGCCCCAGCGCTGCGATGCCACCGGCAGGCAGCGACAGTGTTGCAGGTGTGGCCTGCAGCTCTCCTGGCTGTGAGCTGTATGCAGCCACCAGTCGGTCACTTGATTCACCTGAGATGGCCAGAGTGGTGCTGCTCTGCTGGCCCACAGTAGCACGCATGTCCACCCGCTGCAGGACATTCACAAAGACCTGCAGGCACATGGCAGGACACGCAGCCAGGGAGCAACTGTGGGGACATGTTGACGTCAACATGGCAGGTTGACTGGCCATGGGTGTCTTACAAAATGGCGATGCAGTTGTTGCGATGCCTCAGGATTGTGAACCAAGCACACATGTTGGTGACATGACCATGAATGGCTTCCAAAGCCGGGTAACCAGGCTGCCACTGGTACTGTGCAGTACGGCACATGCTTGGCAGTGGCAGTCCAACGAGTCTTGTGCTGGCAGCGTGCGGAAGCAAGACAAGAGTGAAGCATACAGCACGCACTCGCCGCAAGCTAAAGCTCTGGCTGTGCCCATATAAGGCAAGTTCTACCTGCCACGACTCCAGCGGCTGCGCCATAGCCACATCAGCATACAGCCACACATACAGCTGCACAGCCTCGTGTGCTGCACCACACCGATATCTCAAGCACACATACTGCTGCTGCTGCTGCTCCCTGCCAGTGGCTGATGTGGACCCCTCAGCTGTGGCCTGTTGTGGCCCCTTGCTGATTACTGACACACTCACATCTGACCTGCTTGCAGACACGGTCAGCTTCCCTGCAGCAGCTGCTGCTCCCAGTGCGGCGTGAGCCCCTGGCAGCTGTGATAATGGCAGCTCGACATGCAGCAGCTCCCGCTCAGGGCAGTGATACCTGAGTGTCCTGTCCACAACAGCCGGCCGTGGCTGCACCAACAGCTCCAGGATGCTGAGGGGCCAGTCCAGCCCGAGGGGTACAAACTCGACCATCACGGTATGTTGCTGCTGCTGCTGCTGGCTGGACTGCTTAGACGCACTGCCACCGCTGGTGCTCAGAGGCTGATCCAGCTGCAGCATAAACCGCAACGGGATGCTGAGGGACTCGTTAGCCGCCAGGAAGACCCTGCCTTGGTTCACCAGCTGCTTCCCGGTGAGCCCGGTTGCCCCTCCCGCTGCCTCAGCCTGCTGTGCCAGCTGCCTGAGCTTCAGTGGGCTTGCTGTGTTGCCTGTGGCAGCAGCCTGCTGGCCTGGGGAGCAAGACCCACCACCTGCTGCCGCTGCTGTGCTGATGCCTGGCCCCACGCTGTGCTGCAGGTCCCTCAACAGCTGAAGGCTCTCAACGGCAGACAGCTCAAGCGGGTGCGACACCCGCAGCTCAAACACAGCGTCCCGCCCCATGCTGTTTGTGAGGGTGTGCTGCAGCAGAAGCGCCTGGCCGGGGCATGGGCGGATGGCGCACTGCGTGACTAGGCTCCTACGCAGCTGGGACCTGCAGGTCACGGAATGTGCGGCCATACACTGAGAGTCGTGCAGTAGTTTTTATTGGTTGCCATGCATCAAGGCCTGAGGTGAGGGGGCAATTATGGTGAAGTCCACGTCAAGGTATTATTGTGCTGCAGTTGTGCCACTGCACATACGCAAGTGATGCCCCTGGTGTGCCCCGCACCTGATGAATCCAGGCTTCTGTCTCTTGCGCACTGCATCCACATCGGACATCAGCTGCTGCTGCAGGGCCTTGAATGGCTCAGCTGCATCTGCATCGCCGCCAGCCTCTGCAGCCAGCAGCGTAGCCATCGGCGACCCCGGCCTGTTCCACTGCTGCTGGTGCTGGCCTCGGGTGGGGCTGGAGGCGTTCCACGTTGCTGCCAGCCTGCCTGCGGGGCTGTGCTGGCCTGTGGTGCTGCGCCACTGCTGACCACCGGGGCTACTGCGGGTGGGGCTGCTGCTTGGGGAGTGCAGCAAGTTCTTCAGCCGCTGCTCACGTGCCAGCTGCACAGTGGCAAGCAGGGGTTGGTGTTAGTGGGCCTCAGCATGTCAGCAAATTGGCATGGCCTCACCAAGCGTGACGTAGCCTACGGTGCGTCTGTGGTGGTGCATACACTGTCACAGATGGCAGCAGCAAGCAGCACTGTGAGGCTTGCTGCTGCTTGTTAAGCTTTGCCCCATGCAAGTCACGCTGCCACATCACGTGGACCACAGCTGTGCCTGCCAGCGAGTGTCTCACACACCTTTCTGTGCTCAAAGCCGAAGATGTCCGCCGCTGTTGCCGCTGCTTCCATACTGACACTGACGCCAGGGCCCTGCACAGAACCATCAGCTGTGACGGCGGCACTGCTGCTGCTGCTGCTGCCTCCAGGCTGTTGCCTCCAGTCAACAGCAAAGGGGCTGCTGCCGCCCCGCAGCTCCTTGGCAACGGGGCTACCTGGCTGCAGGGGTGCGGCGCGCACACACACCTGCACACATACCATGCACCAGACAAGGCCAAGGGCAGCTTGTCAACACAGGACCGTGGGACACCTGGGTTGCTGGGAATGGTTCAATGGTAACGGTGACCCCATGGCCACCACAACTGTGTGCAACAATCCAGGTGTTTGGTGCAAAGTTGGCTGGCAGGTGGACTGTGAAGTGGCATGTGTTGGTGTTCAAGCATATGTCCGTCACCCACTGCTGTGGCCAAACAAAGTGTGTGGCTGCTGGTAACGCTATCAATCCAGCATGCAGCTGACCTTCCTGCCTGGTGTCCCAGGTGCTGCTGCTACTGCTGTGTCCATCCCAGTGCAGCCCGAGCTGTGCCTGGGCTCCTGCCCAATGTTGATGAGCCTCATCACCAGCGACCCTAGCTGAGCCGCCCCTTGCTGCTGATGCTGCTGGGGCTGCCCTGACTGCCCCGCCACTGAAACCACTGCTGATGTTGGCCCAGTGCTGTCATGGCTGCAGTCCTTGAGCAGTGGCAGCTCAAGCAGCAGGTCTGACAGGTCCCTGCCTTGCCTCAGCAGCCCTGACAGGCCGGCTGTGCAGCTGCCGAGCTGCAGGAGAAACACAGAGGCAAGCATGGCGCGCGCCACTCAGAGGCTGAACAAAGTGTTGCTAGTCTCAACACAATAACATCGCTTGAAAGTTGGTGGCATGCTTGTCTTGTGTGTCTGCTGCCAGTGGTTACTTACAACAGCGGCTGTGTGCTGGTCCTTCCCTAGCACCTGATGTGTGCAACAGTGGGGTGTTTCAAGTCACACATGTGATGCTTGCAGAACATCTGTAATTGAAGCTGCAGTTGCTGCCACGGCAGCACATGTGTGACATCAAGCCCGTACAGGCCTGCACAGGCGTACCTGCAACAGCGAGTCAGCGTCCCACACATCCACAGACAGCTTGTGGCTGACCAGGTACTTGCAGAAAGCCAGGTGGGCTTGCGCAGCAGCCTGCACAGGGTCCTGGCCAGGCAGCACCTCGCTGGGCCTGCTGCCATCCAGGCTGAACTTCAGCACAAGGCCCGCCCCTGCAGCAGTACTGCCACTGTGCTGCTGTGGCAGCAGCACAAACGTGCTGTGCGCATCCTGCTGCTGGGCCTGCAGGCCCAGCATACCGCCAGTGTGTATCGATTGCTGTGCTGCTCCAGGGGCTGCAGCCAGCATGCATGGCTCTGTCACCACCGGCCCACACCTGTAGAACTGCAGGGTAAAGTACACGCGGCTGAGGTTGCTGGGCAGCTGCAGGGCAGCTCCCGGCTGGCCAGCTGGTCTGAAGGCCAGCAGCTGCAGCACCATCTGAGAGGCTGTACGTGGATCCCGTGCCTCGATGTCCAACAGCAGCGCTGCCATGCGGCTGCTGTCGACCTGGTGCTTGTGCTGCAGCGGGTGCTGCCGTAGGGCGGGGTTACTCAGGGCTGACTGCGCTTGCAGGCAGGCCTGGACATCTGCTGGTAGGGCGTATGTCATGCCTGCACACAGCAGCAATGTACATGTGACAATTACTGTCACTGAGGTTTCTGTAAAGTGGAACAAGGATGAGCCATGCAAAGGAAGCACACATTAGTGCGTATCATATGCCGGATGGGTGGTGACTTACAGTCCCGGCAAACAGCACTCACCCGCCTCATGCAGCTGCTGCAGCACTGCTCTGCTAGGCTGCAGGCCCTGGTATGCCTCCTGCTGCACCTGACCACTGAACCCTGCCCAGTCGCCTGCCACAGCTTCAGGCACCCCTGTAACCCAGCTCAAGTCGGCCACAGCCTGCCTGCTGCCGCTGCTACTGTGCTGATAGGGTCGCTCCACAGTGGGCTGCTGCTGTTGCTGCTGGCTGTCAACATGTTCAGCAGCCTGCTGTTGTGACCTTCTGCCTGGCTGCATGCTGGATGTGGCGGGTTGAGCTGCAGACTCCAGAAGTGTAAGAGATGACCTCAAGGTCTGCCGCTCCTGCAGGCAGGCAATCGGAGAGGCGGTAAGGCACATACGCAGCCAATAAGACAGGCCAGTGGGCGGGTGGGTGGTGGGCAGGCACAGGATATATACAGGCCAGCAGACGATGCTGCTGCGCAGCTATCAACACCAGTTTGGATTCACCCTCCTTGCCACTTTTGGTCTAAGCCCAGGTGCCGCACCTGTAGTACAGTGCGGCACCCTGCAGCTGACATATGGATGCAGCACCGCAAGGACCCACCTGCCGTAGCTCTGCCACAGCATGTGCCAGCATGTCAAGCTGCTGCTGCATGGCTTCTGCCAGCTGCTGCAGCTGCTGGCGTGACGCTGTGTCAGCCTGGCTGTCGACAGCCCCCTGCGACTGCCTGCCACCATGCGTGGTGCTTGAGGGAGTCTGCAACATAAAACGTATGACCAAGATTTGCTCACCAACTTGACATGCACTGCATGCCCTGGAAGGTCATTGTACACAACAGGGTGATTCAAAAACAACAACAAAAAAACCAGGGTGATTCAACACATGCTTTGCTAAGCCTGTGTAGCCCAAAGGTTGCGAGAGCCACGCCGTGCAGCACTGTACAGTATATATAAGAACCTGCTCAACACCATAGAGATGCATCATGCACTCACCAAGACGGGGATGCTGGCAGCCTCCTCCAGGTGCTGTGCTGCCAGCTTCAGTGGCCGAGCTGCTGGTGACTCCTGAATGTGCACTGTCGCCATTGCTGCTGTGACAGAGTCAGCCTGTGTAGCTGGTGATACAGCAGCAGCAGCAGGTGCTGCTGCAGCAGGCTGGTACACAACATGCGCCGAGGATGCAGCAGCGGCCTCAATGGTGAGCTGCGGCCCAGCTCCTGGCTGCACCGCGGTGTCAGCAGGGCCCATGGCAAGAGTACCCTGAGGATACGGTGCAGCTGCTGCTGGTGACGCAGCCACAACCACCTCAGGCGCCTGTGGCGTCCTGTCACTGTGATGCAGCTTGAACTGCAGTGCCGGGTCTGGTACAGATTGTGTGGCTGTGTCACGCAGCATAGCTCTCCAGTTGAGTGGCAGCAGCAGGTCACTGGAGCCGTCTGTACTGCCGCCCGCAAGCATGCTGGTGCTGCAGCCCTTGGCTGCCCAGCAGCTGCTGCTGCTGAAGGAGCCTACACAGCTTGTGCTGTCAAACACCAGCTTGTGCCGGCCCTCTGCCAGTACAGCTGAGCTGCCATCTCCTGCAACAGCCGTGAAGGGGGCCAGTAGCGACCTGCCCACAAGCACTGCCCCTACTGAGGAAGCAGCCGAGCCCTCAGCTCCAGCAGCTGCTGTTGCGATGGGTTCTGCCAGCAGCTCGAACACCAGCATCATCAGCCTGTCCTGCAGCAGCCAGTCGATGCTGGGCACCTGGCCAGGCACAGGGCTCAACACAACGCTGCCAAGGTGGGGCTGCACCTGTGTGGCAGCAGCAGCAGCAGCCATGATGTCACAAGCAGCATGTGATCATGACAGCAGATCAAGATGACAGCGCATTAACTCTGCAGCTCGGGAACTGTTGAAGTGCATTTGGGACCCAAAGCCTCCGGGGCAAGTCACTGCTTTTCGCACAGCTCTGTGTCTGGTGATTTTGTCAACAATGGTACGTCAACACCAGGAGCTGAGAGCCCGGCTGTCGTGCCTTGGCCTGTAGCTGCCCTAGCCACATTCAAACTGCACGTTGGACTTCAAGTCATTGGGTCAATAACATGGTGCTGGTCATGCACAGACCTGCAGCTGCGTTGTCATACATGGCCCCACACACATCCTGCCGTTGTGAGCCCTCAGCCGGATGGCATACTTCACAGCCTCTGGTTGGCAGGGCACAGACAGCATGCTTGTCAGGTCAGGCGGCCTGCGGGCAGTGACCGCAAGAACCAACAGCCTGTGTTTGGACCGTCCAATGCTGGGGTTGCCAGCTCTCCCAGTGTCACACTCCCAGCATGGGCGCAGTTGCAGGAAGTAGACTGCATGCGAGGTGCTGATGGAATGCAGCCTTCGCTGCATGACACACGTACTAGGTGCAGTGCATACAGTCAGCATCGTATTGGCAGGCTGGGCGTTGCAGAGTGTGCACCTGTGAGCCTTCCACACCCTGCCCTGTGTGCATACTCACGGGACAGTTTCGAGCAGCTCAGGCAGCACACTCAGCAGGTTGTGCAGCAACTGCGGCACCACCAGCTGCACACCAGTGCAGGCGACTGCGGCCAGCGGGGCCAACACAGGGCTGGCCAGGGTGTTGAGGCAGCTGTGCAGTACAGTGGTGGGTGCGCCCTCCAGGTTGAAGCGCACCAAGCCTGGAATGACGTCCGTGTAGGAGACCAGGAAGTCCTGGGGTAGCAGAGGCCTGGCAGGGTTCATGGCTGTGAAGGCCTCCACCTGTATCAGCCCCAAGAAAGGTCACATTGACTGAGTAAGGCCTGCAGGCCCCCACAAGTTACCTTGGCGCTGCTGACAAGCCCGCTGACCGCCAGGGTGGGCAATGATGGCAATGTGATCATGGTGCTCATGCATGCGCTGTCAGCCAGATGGCGGCCATATCCCTGTAAAGGCTGCCAGGGCTATGCAACACACTGTCACATGTGGCCACTTTGTTTCGGGCACAGCTGGCACCCTGTTTGTGATTCACTTTGTGCGGGGACTGATGGGAGACTTTCACAGTTTGCATGCTGCATCGGCCCATCGCACCTGGTAGGCAAGCTTGCAGCTGCCCAGCAAAGCTGGCGACGGCAACTGGTCCCCACAAACGGTCCTGCAGCACAGCAATGTACCATGATCATTGAGGACTAGCCTTGCATTGCGATAATAAGCAGCCTGGCAGGTGTATGTTGTGATGAGCACGCTGTGGCCAGAATAGCTGCTGCTTCTGTGTTGGCAACAACACCGAATGCATTTGTGCATGCTATGGGGCATGTTCATTGTGTGCAGCCAACTGCCACCCGGTTACAGGTAGTGCGACTGCTAAGCACATGTGCAGGACAGCAGACTAACCAGGCCTGGCTCCTTACACCCTGGCAGCCAATGCCCATACCTGAGCTGCAGATACCGCGGCGTGCCACACATCAGTGGTGCAGTGGCTGGTGACTGCCCACCCGGTAGCTGAGCCTGTTTGTTGAGGAGGCCTGGTGCGGGGCCCTTGCGCATGAACAGGGGCACCTGCAGTGTCGTGCAGCACACATGCCACTGAGTCAGCAAGTCTGTAGCTCTGAGAGCCTGTTTTTACATTGAATGCGTGTATCATGTGACGGTGTGTGATGCTGCTGTACGTTGCATGGGCGGTATGCCATCCACACATGCGCCCTGCATACCTGTGCCCACCCTGCACTGGATTTGGTCGTGCAGGAGCCATCATCGCCCTCCATCTCTACCAAGATGAGCTCAACCTGCAGGCAGCGGGGGAGCAGGAATGGAACCACACGTGCAAGACAGGCACATCACTTTGCCATCAAACAACATTGCACTGTAGCTGCCAGTGGGGGTACTGCATGCGTGAGAGTGTCGCCCTCTGCCCTGAATGAGGGCAGCAACTCTGAACATGTGGGTGAGCTGTTCTGGAAGGAACCCTGCTGATCAGGAAGTAAGCATGTCAAGGCTGGATGGAGTCGGCGATTGAAGCAGCATCGCTGCAACTGTCAGCAGCCTGCGTGGCGCCATCATGTGTCTGAATGTCTATCAGGCTGGTCACAGCGATGTGGGGCAGGGTCCAGGTAGGCAACGCAAGGTTGGTGCTAGCCTGCTCACCACAGCAAAGCAGTGTGGATCTGATATGACAGAGTGGAACATGACATCACAGGAGAAGTCCACGGACGGATGCTCTCCAAGTGTGTCTGGCGCCTGCTCCTGCTCCTGCTCCTGCTGCTGCAAGTCGTGCAGGGGCTCGACCATGCTGTTACATGTGTTGCCGTAGAACTGGCCCAGCGCCTCGTCATACAGGGTCACGCCCAGCTGCAGGCCGTACAATATGCCGCTGTCATGCTGAGGGGCTGGCACGTTGTCGATGCGCAGCACTCGCAGTCTGTAGCACATGGACTCTGGAAGGGTTCTCTTGCTGGCACTGGGACGTGCAGGTACATGGCGCTGCGCCTGCCGAGAGGCAAAGCCCTGCCACTCCTGTATCAGCAGCTGCTGCTGTGTGACCTGGTGTGCCTGCTGCCTGCATGTATGAGGTTGACACGGCAGCATACTGTCCGACAAACGGTGGCTGCCGCAGGCCCATGTGTGGTGCTGCAACAAACCCGGCAGTGCGACTTGCAAGCACTGTTCAACATTCCCTTGCAGGTAGCACTGACAGCCACTGTAGATGTTGTCAGAGCTGCAGATGCAGAGAGCCTTGTAGCTTCACAGTGAAGGTTTCAGCAAGCAACGCAAACCGGGTGAAATCTTCAGTACTGCCACGCACTTCCTCACCTTTGTATGGCAGCTGCAGTGAGAGTTTCCCTGTTGCGCACAACCGCACCACCAGCACATAGTATGTCGGGGGCTTCTCTCCTGACAAGCTGCCCACTGTTGCAGGCCTCTCCGCCTTCCTGCCCTGCCAGAAGCTGCTCTTGCTGGTCCTGCTGCTGTTGACCGTGTTGTCCAGACACATACTCTGTAGCGGCTAGAACTTCAGGCATGTCCAGCTGCTGATACTGAGTGTAAGCAACACTTTCATCTTCATTAGCAGCAACTGTGCTGAGGTCGGCATGTGCCTGCTCTGCATGTTCTTGCTGCACATGTCCCTGCCCCACCATCTGAATTTGGCCCTGCCCATCGCCTTGCTCAGCCATGGAACCACTGGATGGACAACTTCAAAATATATTTGTTGAACGCTAGTACCGCATGTTGGGAAGCAATCACTGTTGCCAGTTTCGTTGTGAACCTGCTGCTGCTGACAAAGCAGGTGGCATCTGCCAAAAGCCAGGCACACGTGACAATTGACGGAAATTGTAGCTTATAGGTAATGTGAATAGGAAAGTGCTGCCTGCAGCGTGCAGGCGGCTTGCTTTTAGGCTGTCGAAGTTCACGGATCGGTCATTCCCGGAATGTTTGACTGTGTTGATTCCGGGACCAGCCCGACTGAGCCAGTTTCATCCGCAAAGCTCATCCGTGCCACACGTCCTCTTATGAAGTGCAACTGTGAGCTGTAACATGCTGCCAGCCGTTGCATATAGGTGCTGCAAGAACTTGCACTGGCCATGCCTGGCACAGCAATGCTGAGCATCATGTGTGTGAAGGTGACCGTGCTATACGGTTTGTCGTGGTTTCAGTGAGTTGATGACAAAGCCTGGAAAAAACCGCAGTACAAGACACCATTTCAAGCCACATCACACCAGTGCCGCCACACCACAGGAACATGTAACCCACAGGCTCCTGGGGCCCCTCAGGGCCTGATGTAGCACATAACAGCACAGTTGCCTGTGCTGCCGTGCTACATGCCTGTGCTACTATGTCAAGTGCTGCACACACTGATGTCCTTGGACCTGCACACACCGGTCAACTTGACCATGTGCAGATTCACGGTTCCCCAACACTCAGGTGGTTTGCGCAGTTTTCAAATCTGCAGGCCCCCTCTGTTGGGGGTGATGCAATGCACGGGGCCAAACACACAAAGAGCAACACGCAACATGCTGAAGGCCGCCCCACCCACTGCAGTTGGCCCACCCCCTCCTGGTCCCGTGACGCCCCTCACCACATGGCCCCCTGTAATCGCGTCCTGCCCCGACATGGCCCCTTCAGCTACGATGCCCCGCCACCCTCCACCACACGCCCTGTATCAGGTAAGGGATATCAAATTCGTATCTGTGCACGTCAAATGTGCCCACTGAATGAGCTGGACGGACAACATGCACCACTACTGCCCTGCACGCTACAGCTACAGCAGGAGTGGACTGGACAGTATGCGTGCTTGCCTGCACCATACATGACATCCAAAACATTTCACAGAAGAAAGCCATGCGTGGCAGCATGCTGCCATGGCGCTATCGTTCAAATTGTCTGCTGGAGCTGCTGTGCTGTTGCTGCTGCTGCTGCCAACATAGAGCTTCAGGGGCAGCTTGCGGGCGACCCGTTGCATTTCTACATGGCACAGCTGGTATGTCTGTCCGTTTTCTTCAGTGAAGGCATGCTGAACCTCCCCATTTGTCATTGGAGGCTGAACATCAGACACAATGCAACAGAAAACACTGACAGCATCACAACTACGCACAGCCTATGTCCCTGTAGCCTTCGTGGCTGACTCGTGTAGCTCTTTGCACTGGTGTGGAAAGCACCAGCCACATCTGACAAGCAGGGCACAACTGGTGACTGTCAAAGGCATGTGATCTACACCCCGGCAGGTTTTTGCACCAGTTTTCAAGTTTCGCAGAGCCGCAGTGCTGTGTGGGCTGGCTTTTTGTGGAGCAAAGTGAAAGATAAGTTCTTACACGTGGTGTAGACAGCCGAGCAGCCACAAAGCATGGTGCGCACCCGCCCCTGCCTAGCTGATGTCAACAGCAGTGGTGCTTCCTTGTGCAAAGGCGTAGTCTTGAACTCATTAGTGTTGAATGATACGTCTGGAGGGCTGCGGCAGCGTGCAGCTACATAGCCCCCGAAGACGTCTGATGTGCAACTGAAGCTTCTGCTTTTTCTGCAGGCGCTGCCAGGCCAGCAAACCCCAGAAGGCGTTCCAGCATTCAAGCTAGTGCTCGTTGGAGATGGTGGCACAGGTAGGGGTGGCCAGCAGACAAGCAGCAGCAACTCAAGCACACCCCCCTGAGCAGGACAGCTGCTGCGCAGTGGTGGCTAGTGTGCATGCTTGGTGAAACAGCTTGAATGGCTTGAAAGAGCTTGATTGATGACGCTGGACACCATGCATCCGCACTGACAATTGAACTGAAACTGATCGTCTGATCACTCTTCAATGCTGTTTGCAGGCAAGACCACCTTTGTTAAACGCCATCTGACAGGAGAGTTTGAGAAGAAGTACGAACGTAAGTGTTCTCAAGCGGCTTCAGGCAGCCCTCAAGGCGTGACGCAGCAGAGACATGCACTTTCGTTTGCTTTGCGGGTGTCTTACTGTCGCGTGTGTGCCTGTGCAGCCACCATCGGTGTGGAGGTCAGGCCTTTGGACTTCTCCACCAACCGTGGCAAGATCCGCTTCTACTGCTGGGACACAGCTGGACAGGAG
>QAXK01003247.1:0-14879 GCA_004335735.1 Chlorella sp. KRBP | reverse complement strand
GACCATGCTGGTGCGCAACACGTGCTCCAAGGCCCGCCGCATGCGCCGCATGGCCGAGGTGCAGCGCGCCATGCGCAAGTTCTAAGCCATCGTCATCCCAACGTATATATCCGCATGATGACTGATGAGGGCAGCTGCTGGGACGGCTAGATGCTGACCGCAGGACCTTGACGCCACATAAACGCATGGCACCACTGTGTCGTGCCGAGGGACGCTTTGCTCCCTCAATGCATTTTGGTTTGTTTTGGGAAGGATGATGCGGACGCGCGTGCTCACGGACCGTGATGGGATGGTGCTTGCGCCCCAGGGCTCTTGTCTTCTTGCTCCTGGTCTGGCCTGTCTCTGTCGAATGCAGGCGGCTCGCGTCTTGGTGCGTTTGGTATGCTGCGCCTGCTGTGGCCAATGAAAATGCGGCAATGAGCCTGGGGACACTGGCGCAGAGCTTCTGGGTCCATGGAGCAGTGCCAGCAGCCAGCAGAGGAACAGGAGCCACCGAACGCGCATGCAGGTACACACCCTTCACGCGTCGTGAAGGCCAGAAAGCTCCCCAGCAAGCACACACTCACCTGCAGCAGCAAATGGCGGACCCTGAGGCTGGAACGACGCAGCCCCTGCTGTCCTCGGCCCGAGGTGCGCGCCAGACCAGGTCCTGCTCGAACTCGCAGAGAGAGCCTCACAGCGGCACGCTCATTGCATTGCTGCACCGCCACGCACGCTTGCCTCGCGCGGTGAGCTGCTGCAGGCGCCGTGGTGGGAACCGAGCATTGGAGCCGGAACGTCGCGCGCTCTACATACGCCTCGCTGACCAACATTGCCACCAGCGCGTTCTTCGGCCTCATCACCGCGTTCGCCCTGAAGGTATGGCGCTCGCTCGGGCGTGCTTCCAGCAGGATCCATCACGCCAGGAACCCCAGAAGCAGCTGCAGGAGTGCGTGTTGCTGCCGTGCGTGCTTTGCAGACGATCGGCCGGAGCCTGGCCATTGCGCTGATCCTGCTCTTCATCCTGGTCCAGGTGCGACGTGGGCTCCAGCAAACGCACCCGTCACGCGCGCCAGCTCACGCAAGCGCATGACGCTCCGCACGGCCCAGATTGCGCAGCGCAGGACGGTCAGGGCCTCCCCTCTGCTTCCCTTGCAGCTGTATGGTGTTGGTGTGGTGACGTGCACTTGGCCGACAAGCGTCCGTCGCGCTTGTTCCACCGCTGCCCTTCGCCGCACCCACCGCAACACCTGGTGCCGCAGGTGCTGGCCTACTATGGCTACGTCAACTTTTCCTGGCGCAATGTGGGCATCTCCATCGGCCGCAGCCTGGACGTCAACAACGACGGGTGCGCCGATGCTCGCTGCGGGCAGCTGGGCGCAGCAGCATCGCCGAGTGCTGCGCCACATGAGCACTCAGCAAGCAGCTGAGTCCCAACAACTAGGGCCTGCGCGTGCACTTGCATGCTCACACCTGCAGGCGTGTGGACCTGCGGGACATGGGAGCCGCCTGCAGGCATTTCGGCAGCTGGGCGCTCTCCTGGGGCCTGCCGTCCCTCATTGGCTTCGCCCTGGGATACTACATCGGCTGGCGCTGGTTGTAGCAGGCCCAAGCACGCACGGCTACATCGTGCTGCTCATGACGCTCGAATCACCGCTCTCTTGCAGCTGCTGAACTCGGCTCTTGCTTGCTCGTCGCCTTGCCTCGCGGTCCTTTTCTTCTTTCCTTCTTCGTCTTCTGCGGCTTTGGCCTCCTGCAACATCATCTTGTGCACACGACGGCACTTGCATGTGGGCGCCAGCAAGCACGGGCAGCACTCAGCGGCACACACAGGCAGCACACGGCTGCCGGCGACAGCGCAGCCACACACTGGACGCAGATACGCGCGGCTTCTTGTCATCATCATCGGCCTTCATCGTCCGGCAGCCAGGAAGGGAGCAGCACCGAGGTCGAAGGGATGAAGGTTGGGAGCATAGCAACACGGTCGGAGCCCACAGGGGCCCATCCAACTACACAAGGGGCAATGGTAGCACGGCGAGGGGCGCAGCACCGTGCTGCCTCATGGAGACAGCAAGCGGCTTCGCGAGCCGGGCACGTGAAAGAACTCAAAAAGGCCCTCACCACGCGCATGTAGACGTGGGTCATACGCTCACGACGGATGAAAGGCGGACGTCCCTCATGACAAGAGGGCGAGCAAAGGGCACGTCGACAGCAGATGATGCGGCGTGCACGCACGCACGGTGGCACCACAGTGGCCAGGCAGGCCGTCATGCTTCACATGACAGCGTCCGGGAGTCGTGCACGTGCGCGGCGAAACGAGGCCAGCGCACCACCGTGCATCATGGGAAAGCATCATCCATCGTCCGGCATGAGAGCATGAGCGCTTTTGTGTCACAAGCACCACACGGACATGAGCAGGACCTCAGGCTTCTACTGAGCGTGGCCTCAGGCTTCTCATGGCCGCAACGAGCAAGCAATCAGGTGGCCTTCATCACCACCATGAGCACCACGGCCCCCGCCGCCTGCCCTGGCACCTGCGCCGTCGCCGCCGGAGTCGAGGCGGTGGCGCCTGGCATGTCCCCCGCGGCTGTCACGTCCACGCGTAGCGACACCTTGGAGCCAGCGGAGACTGACACGATGGAGCCCTGCTGCACTGACACGAGGTGCTGGCGGTAGGCAGGGGCTGGTGCGGGTGCAGCCTTGGTGAGGGTGGTGGACGGGACAAGGGACGCAGTGGTGGTGGTGGTGGGTGGGAAGGCGGGCTTGAAGGCGGTGGCGGTGGTGGCCGTGCTTGTGGTGGGTGGGAAGGCGGGCTGAGAGGCGGCGGCGGTGGTGGCGGTGGTGGTGGCGGAGGGGTCGGCGTCGTCGGCTGGCGTGCTAGGCACGCTGAGCAGGAGTGTGACCGCGCCATGCAGCACGTGCAGCGTGCAGGGCCAGGGCAGGGGGCGCATGCCACGCACCGTCACGCCTGCGGGCGACACCACAACACCCGCACACACACACAGCGGGTGAATACTGGCAGGTGAATCCTCCTGTCCTGCAGCATCAGGACCCCAGTCATGAACCTCATGCAATGATGATGATGGTAATGATGATGCAGACTGTGTGGAGCAACGGCAGAGAGCGCAGTGTGGCACATGGCAGGCTTCCAGCACCGACTCACCGACGCCGATGCTGAACGACGTGACGCGCATGTGTGCGTCGTCGTGCAGCACGCGCCTCAAACACCCAGGTGTGTTGGCCGTGGCCTGGTCCAGCGGGTCAACCACCACCGAGGCACCCACCCCCTCGCCACCACTCCCGCCCACGGCACCACCGCCTCCACCGCCCACAGCACCTGCAGCGGTGGCGGCGGTGGCCCGGGTGCTGCCGCCACCACCACCGCCGGAGAGGAGGCTGCCGAAGAAGCTAGTGCTGCCCCTGCCGCCCGTGACGCTGGTGCGGGTGGCGGTGCCCGTGGTGGCGTTGCGCAGGTCAGCCAGCATGGAGATGCGCTCGGGACCCAGGGAGAGCACGCTGCACCGTGACGCATAGTGGGCAGCAACAGCCCTTCATCGCTCCTCCTTCCTTGCTGGAAGACACAGCAAGTATAAACAGCACGTTCAGCAGCTGGACAGTGCATACTGGGTGCTGCCAAATGGACGTACCTGAAGCCTGCAGCAGCAGCATCGCCCGCCGCGCCCTGTCCTTCGGCAACCGCCTCCGTTGCCGGCACGCCAGCAGCAGCCACGCTGCCGCTGCCCACAGCGGACAGCGTCCTGCCGCTGCTGCACATGCTGCTGCTCGTCATGCTGCTGCTGCTGCTGCTGTGCTCCTTGCCCTCCTCCTCTTGCCGCTCCTCGACACCGCCGCGCACGCCCCGCTTCCCCTCCCGCTCCCGCTCCTCCTCCTCGTCACTGCTGTCCTGCCACTGCGACACCACAGCCCTCCCACCCACACCCACACGCCCCGCAGCCATCAGTCCCTTGCCCCGGCCTCCACCAAAGCTGCTCCCCAAAACACCACCACCACCACCACCCCCGCCGGGCGGTGGGGGCCACGACGACCAACCCGCACTGCCCAGCTGCCCCGGCGCCCCACCCGCTCTCCCAACCGGCACCTGCACCGGCGCAACACCTCCGGCACGCCCCCCGCCCCATCCCGCTGCCGCCGGCGCACCCACTCTTGGCTTCACCCCCACTCCAAGCGCCCCCGCAGCACCAGCACCAGCACCAGCGCGCATGGACCCCGCGTCATGGACCACACCCCGCACCATACCCCCCGCCACCTCTCCACGCGTAGACGCCGCCACGGTCCTGCGCCAGGCCATCTCCACCGCCTTGCGCCGCACCACGCAGCCTCCGCCCAGCGTCAGCGCCACCCGCAGCCACGCCAGGTGCAGCGACTGCACCGAAGCGTGCAGCGCCGCCGCCGCCGCCGCCGCCGCCCGCGCCAGGCCAGACGCCACGCAGGCGCCGGCGCGGCGCGAGCCCACCCTCATAGCACGCACAGCGCGGCGCAGCGCCAGGCCCAGCCGCACCACGCCGCTGGCGCCCTTGTGCTGCACCCTCACTGCCGCCCCTCCTCCTGCCACGTTTACCACAGCACCACCCACCCCGCGCCTGCGGCCCCCTGCTGCTGACAGCGCCACGCCAGCGTTGGTGGTGGCCGCTCCCGGGGCCCGGCGCCGACGAAGCAGCCCCATGGCGGCAAGAAACGTGCTGCTGCCGCCCGCACGCTTGACGGCAGCACCGCCAGGACGCGAGCTGGTGCTCCCCGCATGGCCAGCGTGCGCGCTGCTGATGGCGTCCAGCAGCCAGCGCTGCATGCGTGGGCTGCGCAACCGGTGCTCACCCAGCAGCACCCCGCTGACGCCGACGCCACCACCGCCGCGTGCGCCGCCCTGCTGCAGCAACCTAGCCTCGGTGAGCGCAGAGGTGGTGCAGGGCGCGGCCTGGCGAGCCTGGAGCTTCTGCAGCTCCAACGGCATCAGGTCGCCCGCAGACCCAGGCACCGTGGACGACGCACCAAGGCTCCTTGGCGCGCTCTCACCGCTCGTGGTGCTGTTGCTGTCACAGGACGACCTGGGGCCACCTGCTGCTGCTGTGGCAATGGCAGGCAGGCGGTGGGCGCTGCCGACGGCCTTGGCAGCCTGGCCGGGCACGCGCGGTGGGCACATGGCGGTGCTGCGGCTGCTGGACGAGTCGTCGTGGTCGCCGTCCCTGTTGTCTGCAGCGGCGTCGGCGGCGGGCAGGTGGGTCCTGCTGGTGGTGCGTTGCAGCGCGAGCGCGGCGGTGACGAGCTGGCGCTGTCGGCGGCGCCACTGGCGGTGCGCCGTGTCCATGGAGGTGGAGTCGCCACCGGTACCGTCCACATCTTCGTAGGATGATGATGATGAGGAGCTGTTGTCATCCTCCTCGTCAGCGGCGCTGCCACAGCTGCTTTTGAAGACCAACCGCTGCCGCACCAGGTGCGACACGATGCGGGGGGCGGTGGCGTGGCACACCTCCGCATGGGTGGCCAGGGACGGGCAGGAGACGATGTCCGCACCCTCTGCCGCATCCGCAACAGTGGCAGTGGTGCCGCGTGCTTGCTGCACCTGCTGCTGCACAGAGGCCAGTGCGGCGGTGACCAGCGCAGCAGCGGTGTCCAAGGTTGCAGGCTTACCCAGGGCCTGCCCTGGCTGCTGGTGCTTGTGTGCGCCGCTGCTGGTGCTGCTGCCGTCGCTGCTCTCCTCCTGCAGCAGGCGCTTGCCGCCTCGCATCACCTCGGCGCAGGCAGCACGCACGTCCCACACTGCTGCTGGCGGCAGCACACCGCCTGCCGCCGCCGCCGGCCCCCCCACGCTGCTGCGGCTGTGCCAGGACGGCAGCAGCGACCCACCCGTTGGAGGCCGTTGCCCTGTCAAGGCGCTGCTGTTGGTGTTGGTGTTGTTCAAGGTGGGGGTGGCCGCGTGGGTGTAAGGTGCACCAGGGCGTCGGCTGGACGTTGTACTGCCGGAGCGGCGGCGGCGGCGGCCCTGCCGGCGGTACAGCGACAGGTAGTACTGCTGCTGTTCGTGCGGCCAGAGGCGGGCGCAGCCTGTGACGGATGAAGCGTCGTCGTACTCATTGTTGTCGTCGTGCAGGGAGGTGGAGGCGGCGGACGAGTCGCTGATGCGCTTGGGGCGGATGCCACACACCAGCACTTGCGGCTGCTGGTCGTTGCCGGCAGCAGTAGCGTCAGCAGGAGCAGGTTGAGCCGTGGTGGCGGGGCTGGCGGTGGTGGGGCCGCTGCTGCTAACGGTGAGGGAGGAGCTCTCGGTGAGGAGCCAGTCCTCCTCCCCGTCCTCCGTCACCTCGGTGTCTTCTTGCTCGTCTGCCTCAGCAGGAGGTGGCAGCGCGGCAGGGGCTGTGCAGCGGCGGCCGGCGGCGGCGCCCTGGTGGCTCGCGGGCGTGGGCGGGTTGAACGAGACGGGCAGGCGCGGGACGGTGGTGGCAGCAGCTGCTCCGGTGGTGCCAGAGCGGCGCTTGAGGCTCTTGCGCCTCACCCACAGTGCGTGAGAGCAGAGCGGTGCACCTGCGCACGCGGTGCGAGCAGGTGGATGGCTGCCGTCGACCCCAGCACAAGCCGCTCCCACTGGGCCTGCAGAGACACACGCATGCCACGCTGCACGATGCTCACGCCCCGCACCTGCTGCTGCAGCTCTTTCCTCTCGTTGCGTCCTGGCAGGTGCGGGAAGTAGCGCCTGCGTGCAGCTCGCAGGGCCGCGCTGGGGACCTGCAGGGTCCGCCGCACCGTCCGCTGCGTGCTCCTCTGGAGCCTCCAGCGCCCAGGGCCACCCGAAGAAGGCCATCGAGCGAGGGCGAGGGGGGGCGAGGCCTTCAATGGCATCAGCTGCTCTCGAGGACGCGGCGGCGCCACGCCATTGCGGAGCTGCCTCTGTGCGTGTGCCAGCGTGTTTGCGCGACTTCGGTGTCGTGGAGCCAAATTCGAAAAAAGTCGTGACAGCCACGATCAGCAGAGAGCAAATCACGGCTTGTCATCACGCACGCGGCGCCAGCGCTGCAGGTCCTCGGGCTCCACCTCCAACACCTCGTCCGTCCCCGGTGTGCCCGACGCGTCCCCTGCCAGTGCGCCAGGCGGGTCCCCTGTTGGCGGCTGCCCCTCTGCATCATCCCGGTGCTTGCCGGCGGCGGCGAGCAGCTGCTCTACACGCGCCCACCCGGCCATGTCCTCCACCGTGAGCGAAGGTGCGCCTGCTGAGCCGCCCGCTCCTGATCCTGGTGCTGCGCCTGGTGGCAAGTCCTTGATCACCTTGACGCTGGTGCCAGAGTCTCGCGCCAAATCTTCAACCGTCCACCCCTGCGGGCGCATCATCGCCAGCGTGCGGCCATTGGTTTGCCTCTCTCCGGATTGGGCCGCAAGCATCAGCACAGCACGCAGGAGCCTCACCTTGTCTCCAAACCACCCTAGGTGGTCAGCCACCAGGTGCATCTTTTCGCAGCCCGGACACCGCACCTGCGAGCATGATATTTGGTGCGTCAAGTTTTAGGACCAGCATCAGCTTACGGATGCCGTTTCCGTACGGCAGCAGGGCGTACGTGCACCAGGGCGCTACTACTGACCATCACCACGCCGTGTGCGTAGCTCCGCCGGCTGAAGGTCTTTACGGAGCGCGTGTCGCAGCGGGTGCACGTGTAGACCATGGCCAGGCGTGGCTCGATCCTGCAGAAACATGGGCGACGCACGGATGGATGGAACAGCATGGGCGACATATGGATGGATGCAGCAGCACGCTGTTTAGGCTGCTGCTTGGCTTGCCACGCACGCCCCAGAGCCCCGAGGGGCACACCCCTGCCCCACAGCGAGCACTACGCACCTGCCAAGAGCTCCTGCTGGCAGCGCTGCAGGCTCCTGTACGTCGCCTGGCTGCTGCTGCTGGCCCGCTGCAGTGCTGGTCCCATCCGCTGCGGCTGAGGCGAACGCCCGGCGCGCCAGCTGCGTCACGCCGCCCACCACGCCCTGCAGCTGCTCGCTCTGCTGCTGCTGCAGTCTGGTGCTGCTGCTGCTGGCCAGAGCAGTGAGCTGGGACGGCCAGAGCGCGGCTGCGCCGGCATGAGGCCATGCCGAATGCGAGGCCGCCGATTCGGAGCCGAGGGCGCGCCTCGCGGCGCGCAGAGTGCTCCTCAGCAGTGCCGTGCGTGCCATCGTCGTGCTGCTGTGTGGTGCGAACCAATGCGGGCTCGCCGACTCACCACTGGTGATCTGATGGCATTGTGCATGATCGTGTTGCGGCCCACAATATTATGGATGGGGGACGCGTCAGGTCAAGTGTAGATGGGCCTCATTGAGCAGCAGTGCGCTCTCGGCCAGAGCGTTGTTTTCCATCATTCCGTCCCGGCCAAACGCCACGGCCCTTTTTGCCCGCAGCAGCAACAACCGCAACAACCACGTGTGATGCGTGCAGGAAGTGCCACCATGCATGTGGCTCGCAGCTCTTCACCCCCCCCTGTGCACACTGCCCCGCGTGCAGACCGCCGCGCGTGTGCACTCAGATCGTTTTAACACCTTTCGGGCGGTTGTTGACATTGGGCGTGGACGTGCATGGCACGCCAGCCCTCGCATCGGCCTTCTTGAAGTCCTCATGCGTGCAGCGCAGCGGTGCGGGGCAGTGAGAGAGAGGGCGGGGCTATGCGTGCGACCCTGCGGTGGTGTGACTGCACCTGCTCCAAACCACCATGGCTGTGCGATTGTGTGCATGCTCACCACACTCTGCGCGGGGGGGGGGCGTTGCATGCGGCAAGCTGGATGGGCTGGCGGGGCAGCGTGCGGCGGGGTCGTGCTGATCTGGGGGAGGGCCACCACCCCACCATTGCCGAACGCGGCGGCAGGCTGGAGCACACATGCTGAGCGTGGGTGGATGCACAAAGGTGCGGCGCTCCGTGGGGCATGCAAGGTCAGAAGTTTCCTTTTCTCTTGTTATCTGATCACTGGCGCGTGGCGGACTGTTGCCTGCTGCAGCCGCGCCACTTTGCCGGTGGGGCCAAGGGCGCGACCGCAGCAGAGCAGCAGCGACAGCGCGCCTCAGACCTGGCTAAATGGTCTTCACGCAGCCCACAAGGTGCGCTGCTCCCTCATGCTCCACCCGACGCTCAAGCACGTGCGCTCCCACCACACCGTGCGTCGTGCAATGGGAACGTGGGGCCCTCACCTGCCAGATCAGCAACGGCACCGCTGCCCACGCCTCGCTCTCCAGCCTCGCTGCGCCATGCAGGCTCCCGCGCAGAGGTGCTACGTTCTGGGCGTGCGGTGTGCCGCTGCCGCCCAGGACGCCGCCTGGGAGCCAGCGGTGCTGGGGAAGAGCCAGGCCATGGTGCTGACCTGCCGCTGCCACGCCTGCCGTGCTGCCGCTGTGCTGCGTGCCGCTGCCTGGCCGCTGCAGATCACCCCCTTGGGGACACGCGTGCACGCCGGTCCCGCCACCGCGCGATCAGGTTGAAAACTTGCTTGGGGCCTTCACAGGCGGGGGAGGATCTCGCGTATAGCGGCCTCCCGCGCCTCAGCGTTGTGTTTGTGATCATGTTCGAGCGCTTCCGGGGCCGCAGGACGGCGGCCGTGTGTGGACCCCCGCGGTGTGAGGCTGCAGCTGCATGGACGCCTGCTGCTGCTGCATGAGAGCGGTAGCACGGGGCTGCAGCGGACTGAGGCTCTCTTGGCGCCCTGGGGAGGTGGTGGCGCTCTGCATGGCGTCCTCTCCACCTCCGTCTGCACTCGCGAAGAGCACAAGTCCCTAGCGCCTCGCCCTCGAACACACACCACAGCCCACACGCAGGAGGTCGCCTTCGGAGCCCCTACAGCCTCTTCGTATGAGCAGCACGGAAGGCTTGGTTGTCCCCATCGCAGGTGCGAGACGAGCAGTGCACACGAGCGTCCCCCCGAGCGCCCCTGCGGAGCCCTGACGCAGCGCCTGGTGCTGCCTCCGCCTGCAGGCTTCGACCCGCTTGATGACGCGCTGAACAGGGAGTCGGACCTCAAGGCCGCAGACGCTGACTCCGAGGACGTGCACATTCGCGTGCAGCAGCGCAACGGCCGCAAGAGCCTGACGACGGTGCGTCCAGCTGGTTGGCAGCAGCCCCGTGGCGCCGGCTGGGGGCTCCGAGGGCGCGCGCGGCGGGGCGGAGGCGCGCTGGGCTGTCGCGAGATGCTGTGCAACGCCGTGCCCCTCGTCCTCGCTCGCCGCGCAGGTGCAAGGCCTCAAGCAGCAGTACGACTACCGCAAGGTGCTCAAGGCGCTCAAGAAGGGTGAGCGCGCGGGCGGCGGGGGGCCTTCTGGCGGGGTCTCGGGTCGTTGTGCAACAGTGCGCAAAAGGAAGGGGAGCGGCAACCAGGGAGCGGCACCTAGCAGCAGCATGCTCCCTCCCATGCTCCCACCCATGCTCCCGTGGCCGCAGAGTTCTGCTGCAACGGTGCCGTGGTGGACGACCCAGAGTTCGGCCAGGTCATCCAGCTCCAGGGCGATCAGCGCAAGAACGTGCAGGACTTCCTGCTCAAGGTGCGTGTGCGGTGCTTGTCTGGGGCAGCGCGGCGCCGTCGGCAGCACGTGCCGCGGATCGATCAGGTTTCCAACACGCCCGCCACGACGTGCGCTGCGCAGGAGAAGCTGGTGAAGAAGGACAACATCAAGATCCACGGTTTCTAGGCTCCCTCAGGGGCCTGCGCAGCTGCAAAGGTGCCGCCGTCGTGCACCAGCAGCCGCTGTGGGGCGCCGCCCCGGGCTGCCTCGCCCAGCCTCCACTGCCAAGGTTGCCTTGAGCGTGGGGCAGTAGGGTCCAGACCTGGTGGCGTCGTGGCGTCCTAGCTGTGGAGCAACAGGGCGGCCCCCACGCGGCCGTGGCCCCGTCGTCGGCCAGGAGGAGCGGCGCAAGGCATCAGGAGGGCAGAGTCGACTGGGAGGGCGCGGCGGAGGAGCGCAACTTGTACCACCACCACTGCCTCAGAGAGCGAGGACCGAGTGCCTCCCTGCTTGCTTGCTTTGCCCCTGGAACGAACGCCGTCCGTAGAGCCCATTCTCGCTCATTCCCATGCCGCGTTGGATTGTTGGTTGGCGTGCACACGCTTGCAGCTTGCAAATGAAAGCCGGGTTAAAGCGCCCCCAAAGCAGCAGTTAAAGAACGCCCAGGAGCGGCGCAGATGACGGGCGCTCCTCCCACGGCGCAGAGGTCCATACAAGGACACAGAGGGTGCCTAGCAGCGCCTCTGGGATGCGTGCCGCTGTGCGCCCACCTGGTACGTCACGGTCTGTCGAGCAGATCAAATCAAAATCTCAAAAAGTGGCAGCTGTTGCTCTCGATCCTCGCGCAAATCGGCAGTTCCGCAAGATGATGGTTGCGCGCACGGCACTGCTGGCGCTGCTGCTGCTCACCGGCTGCGCGGCCGGGTCCTTCGTGGGCCACACGCAGCAGACAAAGGACGGCAAGAAGACGCGCGTGCTCTGCCTGGGCGACTCGATCACGGAGGGCGTCGTGGGGCTGCTTACAGAGCGCTCACCGTACTGCAGCACGCTCCTGGAGCTCGCGCGCAAGGCCAGCATCCCGAACTTCGAGGTGCGGCCACTTCACAGGAGAGCTGCCTTTGCAAGGCTGGGCAGCCAGCAGTGGTTATCCAGTGCGCAACCTCCCTGGACCTGTGCAGGTTGTGGAGGAGGGCGTGTCGGGCGAGCTGGTCGTGCCGACCATGGTGGAGCGCACGATGATGACTTTGGGCGCGGCAGAGGCAGCAGGCAGGGAGTACACGCACGTGAGTCTGTGCTGGGCGTCTTTTGGGGTGGGGCAGCACCAAGGAGCGGGCGCCAAGCGGGCGGCTGGTGGCGAAGCGCGGCTGCAGCCATTGCAGCATCCTGCAGCCAGCTCAACTCACACATGCACACACATCATGCTCGTATGCGCTGCAGATTATCATTGAGGGAGGCTTCAACGACATCAACTTCGGGCGCAAGGCGGATGACATCTTCGCTGGGATGCTGCACATCTACCGGGTGCGCAGTCGATGGCTGCACTCAGGTGCACATGCCGGCACCGTCACACACTCCACAGACCTAGGGGATGGAAACAGGGGGACAGGGGTCTTCCGGCGCTCGGGGATGGCCCACGTCTCTTCCTTAGCGGACCCAAGGCCGAGGGGGCGGCGGGCGAGCTAGCTAGGGGTCGCCCAAAACATTATCCAGCCCTCTGTTCCTGGGCTGTGAATATGACGTGAATCTGTCTGCGAATTGTGGGCTCATCTGTTTGCCGTAACTCCGCCAAAGCTGGACACACATACGCCGACGGCCCCAACTGCTGCCGCAGGACTGTGCCAAGGCGGGCGCGCACGTCATCGCCATGACGCTGTTTGAGTACAACTCCAGCAGCCCTGCCCTGGCGGGTCACGAGGAGATCAGGCAGGGGCTCAACGTCCTCATACGGGACCACGCGCTCAGCTACGGAGAGGTGAGTGCGGCTGGTGCTGTGGTTCTGTTTTAGGCGTGCCGTTGCCAGGGGCAGGGGCAGCATGTTCTGGTCTCCAACCGTCTCCTGTACTGGCACGCCAGCTATGGAGCTGTGGCTGGGTGGGTGATGACCGTGGCAGACCACCTGTGGCAGGGGCAGGGGCAGGGGGTGCCAGGGGCGGACCCACACCGCTTCCACGTCGAACCCTGTTGCCTGCTCTCCCGGATTGCTCCTGTCAGCAGGCAGGGTCGCTGATGGCCACGGTCCTCGCTTGTCCCCGTCATCAGAGGCTGATTACCTCTTTTGAAGTGGCCCTGCGTGTGCGTGCAGGCGGGCAAGCTGTCGCTGGTGGACGTAGACAAGCTCATCACACGCGAGACCAAGCCCAAGTCAGGCAACGGCACCAGCTACTACAGCGACGCCCTGCACCTCACGGTGAGCACAGGTGCACTGGCTGGCGGATCTGACGTGGGAGCCCCTCGCCCACAGCACAGCACACGTGCTGTGGGCGAGGGCCTTACAATCCACAAGCCAGTGCCACATACAGAAGCCAGTGCCGCTGTGTGTGTGCCACTTGCATCTCTCGGGGCAGCCCGCCGTTGTGTCAAGGCACCAAGGATTAGGCACTAGCCCAGGCCATAGCACATGTGTCGCTTGGCACCAAGACACCGATGTGGCCAGAAGTTCCTTGGGCGATCCCACAGCTCACGGGGCACGATGGTGCGCGTCCTCACCATGCGCGTACATATGCAGGCTGAGGGGTACGCCTACATGGGGCAGCTGGTGTGGGACCAGGTGTTTGCTCCCATGGTGGGGGCCACGCAGCGGCGGCGGCGGTGACAGCCACCGGACGAGTGCCGCCACACAGTCAGACACGGAGGACCTCCCTCTCCCTTACTCCCTTAGGTAGCATTACGCGTGCGTGGATTTGTTGCGTTCGTTCCCATTCCGTTTTGAGTGTAAGATTTGCAATGGCCGTGTACGCAGGTGCACAGGGCTTCCACAATGTGGCGCCAGCAACAGCGCAAATAAACAGCTGCTCACGCGGCGGCGGCGCTCTGCTCCACCAACTGCGGCAGGAAGGTCTGTTTGAGCTGCTTCTTGTTCACCTTGCCCATGGCGTTGCGAGGCAGCGCGTCAATCACCAGGTACCTGGGGCAGCATGAAGCAGCACGGCAGGTACACGCAACACGCGCTTGTGATGGCTGCCGTAGCGCCAGGGCACCACGTAGGATCAGCACCCCTGTGCCACAAACTGCCTTAAGCTTTGGCTCATTGCCACGCCCCAAGTGAACGCGGCAGCACGCACCTCCTGGGCGCTTGATACGGCGCCAGGTTGGCGGCGCAGTGCTTTTTGAGCGCGGCCACCAGCTCGTCAGCACTCAGCGAGGCCTGGTCGGGCTCCTCCTTTCCGTCCTCCTCATTGGGCTGCTTGAGCACCACCAGCGCCACCACCACCTCGCCGTACACCTGTGGGGGCGTGTGTGCATGGCGTGTGGGGCAGGGAGTGGGGCTAGCGTGAGGAGGGCGCTGGTTGAGCAGGACACCCACATCAGCACCATAGTGAGGTCACGTCATCAGGCAAGCCCGGGAGTGAGGTCAGGTCATTAGGCAAGGCCATACCTCATCGTCGAGGCCAAGCACTGCCACCTCCTGCAGGGCGGGGTGCTCCAGCAGCACATTCTCCACCTGTGGTGGTTCACCAGCACGGCACCACACACAGCTCATGTCAGCCAGGCATTCCAAGAGCCTGTGGCCTGCATAGAGCCATTCTCGGCTGCCAGTCCTATTATGGGTGTTGCGGACGCAATGATCCGCTATAGGAGTTCCAGCAGCAGGGCACGCAACCCTACGCGCCTGCAGAGCGGAGATCTTGTATCCGCCGCTCTTGATGATGTCCACGCTCGTGCGGCCCATGATGGTGTAGAGCTGGAGCCCTGCAAGCAGCAGCACAAGCGTGGCCACGACGGCTCCACTGGGTGGGCAAGTGCGGGGCACAAGCTGTCACCTGTGCCGCTCGCACGCACGAGGTTGCTTGTGGGGCTGCAAGCTGCAACCGGAGGGCAGGGCCACTGGCTGCTCGCTCCCGTGTCCCGAGCCACAGCCCTCCTCCTCACCTGTCTCGTCCTCCTATCCCCAGCCACAGCCCGCCTCCTCACCTGTGTCAGGGTCCACGCTTGTGCTGGCCGTGTCGCCCGTCTTGAAGTAGCCCTGGCCGTCAAACGCCTCGTGCGTGGCCTCGGGGCGGCCCCAGTACTCGGAAAAGAGGTTGGGCCCACGCAGCAGCAGCTCTCCTGCAGCACAACACACACCACGCACGCGGCGGCGCACTCAACGTTTCGCGCAAGCCATGTGGCGGTCTGCCCACAGTTTGCGTGGCCTCCGCTGGTGTCAGAGTGTCACCACAACATCCTGAGTATGCCCAGAGCACACCCATGCATGCTCTGGCCTGGG
>QAXK01003242.1:0-25334 GCA_004335735.1 Chlorella sp. KRBP | reverse complement strand
CCCTGGTTAGTTGCAGGCCCTTGTTAGTGGCCCTTGTTAGTTGCAGGCCCTTGTTAGTTGCAGGCATGCTTCTGTACAACCGCGAAGTGCCTCACACACTGCGTGGTGGTGTGCAGCCAGCCTGGCAGCCATACCGCTACCGCTACCCCACACATTTCCCTGGCTCCCACAACCCGATATGCACTCACTTTTTGTAGGCGTCTGCAATCAGCCACAGAGGCAGCGCCGTCGCCGCGCCCTCCTGCACCTCCTCCGGCACCGGCAGCACCCCTCCCCTACCCCTCCCAAGCTCCCGAAACGACCGCCCATGCAAGCCCGCCAACGTCACCCGCTGCATCAGCACCGACGCGTACACCCCTCCCGCCGCGTCATTCCGCTGCAGCCGCAGCAACGCACTCCGCCCCGACAAACCCAGCACGGTGCACGTCGGATCACCATAGCCCGCGGGTGGCCTGGGCCCACCCCACGCCGACTCCCCCGGTAGCAGCCACGACCAGTTCCCGCAGCGACTGACCGCCGCCTGCGTCAACGTCTCATTGTCCGAGGCCAACGGCCCGCTGACAATCACGTCGCGCTGCAGGTCGAAAGTGTACCCGCGCTGGGTGCCGTTGCCGCCACCGCCATCGCTGGTGCTCGTCGCGCCCAGCGCCGCAGCCAGCGTGGCGCCAAGCGCGCTTGCGTTGGGCAGCTGCGCAGACTGGGTGAGCAGCAGCAGCGGCGGCAGGCCCAGCGCGTTGCTCGACAGCCCGTCTGTCACGTTGCTGAACCCCAACGTCCCCGCCGCTTGTATGATCGCGTCCGCACTGCTTGGCGACAGCGTGGTGCCGCCGGTCGCGGCGGTGCTGCTGCTGCTTGCCGTGCTGCTGCTGCCGTTGCCGCCGCCGCTGCCGGAGAGAGGGTTGGTGGCGGTGGTGGCGTTGGGGGAGGTAGGGTTGAGCGGCAGGGCGGCCAGGTTAGCGCGCTGGTCCGAGGTGAGGGAGCTTAGGAGCACGAGGAGTGCGGCAAGATGCACGCCACCCGTGACGATAAATACGGGAGCGCGGATGCGGGCCACGCCTGTGGTGTCGTACTGCGTACGTACAGGGACGTACCATACAGGTGTCAGGCACGCAGCACATGTACGACAGGCGAGGTTGTCATCAGGCCAGGTACAGTCGAGGTACAGTACTAGGGACAAGTCAGCACCAAGTTGGCATGCGTGCCTCACAAGGAACAACTATGCAGCAGTGTGATGTGTGATGCAGCACACTAGCTTGCATGACCCGCGGCAAAAGGCGCGTGCGCACCTGCTCTTGGAAGCAAGGTGTGGTGGAGATGTTGAGGTCCAGGTACGAGCGCGCCACCACCGTCACGTTGCTCCAGTTGGTTTCTTGCCTGTATTGGCACGCGCGCAAACACATGCATGCAACACGAGACGTGTCATCGCCAGCCACACAGCGATCTGCGTCTTATCAGGCTACCTAGTACGGAGCGCAGCAATCCCTTCCTGCCTCATCTACAAGGAGGAAAAACCAGCCGCCGTCAGGACTCCCCACCCAGCCGCTGACGCAGCCCCCCACCGCGACCACACCCCCCACAACCACCACACACAGCCCGCGCGTTTGCCCACTCCGCATTGCTGTACCAAATGTAAAGCTTCACCCACTCACGTCGTCATGGCGATCATCTTGAAGTGCTTTGGCGAAAAAGTGCCCGGAGTCAACTCTACCAGCCACCGCATCACCTGCTGGATCACCGCCGGCGTGATCAACCCTAGCCCCCCGTCCGCCCTCAACCCTAACGGGCTCCCCAGCCTCGGATCCCACCACAGCGTCCCGTTCACATCAGGGCCCCCCCCGCCAGTACCGGCAGCTGCTGCTGCTGGTGCTGCAGCGGTGGTGTTGCCGTCGAGGGCGATGCGTGCGGAGCTGTAGGTGGCGCTGACTGCGCTGCCCGTGTTGGTGGTGGTGCTGGCGCTGCTGGCTTGCATCTGCCCGAAGAAGCCAGGAGCGCCCTTGGCGACCCACGCCACGTAGAAGAGCCAGCCCAGTTCAGCGTCGCTCACGACTAGAGCGGAGTCGCGCATCTGCACCTGGGCACGGGACCTGCATGGGGGAGTGAAAGCAAGGGACGCATAGTCAGGTCACGACTAGAGCAGAGTCGCGCATCTGTGCACCTGGGCACGGGACCTGCATTGGGGAGTACAGAGTGGGCCGGGTGGAGGTGGTCATTGTCAGCGGCAGGGGCAACTGAGCAGCCAGGGCTTAGCTGGAAGCCTGGACTGGCCAAAGACAGCCGCAACACAGCCCTGCCGTGATGACTCACAGGCTTGACCCTAACCCGCCCCTCGCACCTGTCGTACTGAATCATTCCAAGCAGGGACGCCAGCAGAATCGGCATCACGCCGCTGGTCGGCGCCCACTCGTACGTGCACAGGTTCGTCAGCGTCAGGTTGGTCATGGTCAGCTGCACCCGCTGACGCAGCGCCAGCACGCTGCCCATGGTGCCAAAGTCCACAAACGTGCTGGGCAGTCCGAGCGCAGAAACCCGCGCAGTCACGCTGTCCTGCGGCCACGCGCCGCTGGTGTTGATCGCCAGCACGCCCACGCCCGTGGCGTTCCCCGGCACCGCAGCTGTCAAGCCCGTGACGCGGTCCCGCACGAACGCGGCAGGGCTGCTGCTGATGGCGGCGGCGGCGGTTGAGTCGGTTGGGTAACCGCCGCTGAAGGTGAGGTCGGCTTGCACGGCGACTGCGTCGTCCGGCCAGCTGGTGAACCCTAATGAGGGCTCGGGTGACATGAGGTTGATGGTTCCTGGGAGCCAGAGCTGCGTGCGGAGCTCCAGGCGGTTCATGGTGCTGAGCATGCTGAGCAGCTGCGGCGCGTCGGCGGCCAGGCCTTGGAGCGTCATGGGGCCCAGGCGGGGGTCGCAGGTGAGCGTGACGTTGCGGGCAGTGAGGCCCACGCTGGGCACGCTGAGGCTGCGGACCAGGAGGGACGCGTTCGAGGGGCCCTGCGGTCGCGCAGAGAGTGGCAGAGGAGTCATATCATGGAGCCGCAGCTGCCCTAGCTAGGCTGGCAGCTCTTGTGGTGGTCGTGCTGCTACACAGAGGCTGCTTGTGGGGCAGCTGCGGAAGGGGTCACGCTGACGCCGCCCGCCTGCCACCGGCGCACCGCTTGCACGTTCGGATCCGGCCTGCCGTTCCAGTAGACCGCGTACTGCGTGAGGCGGGCGCAGTCGGTGACCAGCAGGCAGTCCTGCAGCACCACCTTGCTCTGCTGCGGGTCGGCCACCGTCAGGAAGGCTGGCAGCACCTTGGGCGGCGGCGCCAGCACCACGTTGAGCAGCTGCAGCCCCACCAGCGTGATGCTGGACCCTGTGCCCGCACGTCGAAAGCCAGGTGTGCCACCAGGTGGTGCACAGCGCCGTGCACCTGACACGCACTGCCCCGCACGCACGCCTCCAAAGCCCAGTCCATTGCCCCTATGCATTGTCAGCCTGCAGCTGCTGTTGCCAGACTCCACAGCTTCTGCTCGTGTGCGTGTGCTGTTTGCCGGGCGCGCAATCGAGGCGCGCACCTCCGTCGAGCAGCAGTCCCCCGAGCCTGAGCTGCGTGTCGACGACGCCGCGGCTGACTGAGCCTGGCTTGGGGCTCACGGCTAGCTGCGCGCCTTGGGAGAGCTCCACCACGCCATCGGGCAGTCGATACGCCGAAGCGTCCGCGAGGACCACGGTCGTCTCGCTGCCATTCGTGTTGCTGATCGGCAGGTCCAGCAGCTGCTGCTGAGCGGCGCAGAAGCCGCAGACCAGCAGCAGCAGTGCCAGGAGCCACCTTCCTGCGCGCATCGTCGTGCCGCGCCTTTGCCCTCAGCCAGCTCTACAGCGCGCCATCATGCGCGCACGGTGAGCGTCGCGAGGCTGCTGTGAAGCCATCCCCTGTGCCTCTGCTCTCTCGTCTGTTTGGGCCCGCACGCCATTTTTCTGTTAATAAAATCATCGTGACTTGATCAGAGCGGCAAGGCACAGATAACTACGACGAGCATGTGAATACCTACGCCAGCATGTCAAAGGACGGGGGCCCCGTGCTGCGCGGCAGGGGCGGGGCCGCCGCCGCTCCCGCCATCGAAGCCCCGGCTGCTCCTGTGGGGCCAGCAGCGGGCGCCTCAAGCTGCCCTGCCGCCCCCGGTGCCGGTGCCGCCAGCAGGGCCGCTGCCAGCGTGGCGGCGCGCTGCCTCACCTCGGGCGCCGCCCCCGCGTCCATGCTCACCGCCTGGCACAGCGCCCGCACCTGATCGTCCCACTCCTGCACGCCCAGGCGCGGCCCGCCCGCCACCACCACCTCCCCGCTGCTGGCGCCCTGCTGCAGCGGGTGCTGCTGCCACGAGGGCTGCTTGCTGTGATTGCTGCCCACCAGCGCGACCGCACCGCCGCCGCCGGTGCCCGACTTGGGCGTGCTTGCCTGCAAGCGCAGCTGCTGGTGCGGCGGCGTGCCGCCGTTGCTGTCGGCCTCTGGGATGCCTTCAACACCTGCACCGGGGTGCGCGCTGACCAGCCCGTGCATGCCGGGCGCGATGCCGCTGAGGCTGCGGAGGGTGTGCTGCCGGAGCTCCTGCATGTGCTGCCGCACGCCCTCGGGGGATTGGCCCTCCTCCATGGGCATGGGGTACAGCACTGGCTGCGACTCGTCCCTGCACGCGACATATGCAACATCATTGCGCTAGTACTGAGCGGCAGGTCATCCTGCCTGCCAGAAACCCAGCTGTGCCAGGTGTTGAGCTCACAGCTTTGAGTTGCACATGTTCGTCTCCCGCGACAGGCTGCACACCTGCATGGAGAGAACTTCTAACAACCTCCAGCCACACGCACCTGAGTCCCATGCCGACCTGAGCCGTGATGGTGTCGTCAAAGCACGACAGGTCCACGCCCAGCCTGCCCTGGCGGTTGGTGGCCACCGTGATGCCCACGAACTCCTCGTTCATGCGCACGTCCACGGGCCGGTAGGCGTGGCGCGCCTGGAGCATGTTGCTCGTCATGGGGTCAATCCCGCTCATGAAGCACCTGAAGCACGACAAGCACACCACATCAGAGGACCTTGAGCTCTTGAGGAAAAGCTCAACGTTGTGGCTGGAACTGGCAAGCACCGCCCGCAGCAAACACGCAAGCACACGACCCTCTTGCGGATAGCTGCTGCGCTCCCATAAGGTCGTGCTGCAGCCAACCAAACATGCCTGCTGCGCCCCCCCAGGGCTGCGTCATCCGCACAGGCAGAGCGAAGCAACTCACAGGCAGAGCAAAGCAACTCACAGGACAGGCAGAGCAAAGCAACTGACAGGACAGGCAGAGCGAATCAACTCACAGGATCTCCATGCCCTGCGCCTCCATGTCCGACAGCGACAGGTTGTAGAGCGGGCTGCGTGCCGTCACCACGTGCGTCACGGTGGAGGGCAGGCCGAGCTTGAGGCTCGTGATCTGCACGGTGGCAATCAACGGCAGCAGGAGCAAAGAGGCACCGTGAACAAGCGCTGCTGGGCAAATGTGGTCTGTGCAGTCTCTGCTGCTGGCACGCAAACTGAATTGATTCTGGCCCCCAACGCCTTGATATCTCACCTGAGTGACTGGGTCATCAATGGGCAGGATGAGGAACTTGAAAGAAGCAGTGCTGTTGGTGGCGTGGTCGGGCACGGCCAGCAGCAGCATCAACTGCACGCACAGGGTCACGCACACGTGCAAGCGCTTGCTGAGTGCCCGACACATGCCAATGCCTGAGTCGCATGCCCTTCTCGGAGCTGCAACACGGCTGTGCAAAAGGCCGGCACAGGCTACCACATCTAGACAGCGGCGAGCACCATCCCACAGGCCCCCTTGTGAACCCACCTCGGGGTCAAGCAGCGTGTGCTTGCGGATGTTGGCCACCCTGAAGCTGAAGGTCCAGTAGGGGCCGGATGCCACTTGCCGGCGCGCCAGCACCGCGTTGCTGCTGAAGCGGATGGCGCTGGCGCGAGGCATGGGCGCCGCAAACCTGCATGCACCCCAACAACATCAAAATAAGAGCATGCCACTACCCACTACTGAGGTGCCCAAGCCAGCATGCCGCTGGCAGCAGCAGGACTAGCAAGGGCTGCGTGCGTACGTGCGTGCGCGCGCACCTGGAGAAGACCAGGGACATGAGCATCGTGTCGATCAGCGCGGCTGTGATGATCTGAATGGTGACGAGAATGTTGACGCCGCCGCAGTCGGGCGACGGCGCCAGGGCCCCAGAGTAACCTGCGCACGACGTACGTGTGCAGGCGTGAGGTCGTGGATGGGCCCCCTGCTGCTGCTGCTGTCGCTGGGATCCTGCAGCAGCTGTCGCTGCCCCTCGGCTGCTCACCGATGGTACTGGCTGTCCACATGGAGAACCAGAAGGCGCGGCCGAAGGTCATGGGAAGGCCAATGCAGTCCTCAGGGATGGCCAGGTACTGCACACGGTGAAGAGCGGGGTGCACTCGAAAGGAGCACGCTGATCGACCGTGATCAAACGCGTCCTCTGCCAGAGCCACCTTCTGCGGGAGTTGCCCCACACACTCACGAAGAAGCTGAAGAAGAGGTAGAGCACGAGGTAGACTGTGAAGAAGGAGGCCAGGAAGCGGTAGCGCGGCATGTTGAGCAGCGTGTGGTAGAGGTCGTCGATATAGAGGTAGAAGGCGCCCTTGGGCAGGCCAAAGCGCTTGAGGCCCTTGCTGTTCTTGCCCCTGCGGCGGTGCTGGCACGCGCAGGGCGCTTGTTGCCGTGCCTTGCGCCTCCCCTTGGCTGCAGCTGCCGCCCGACTGCCCCGAGCGCGCCAAGTCACAGCGCGGCCCCCCAATTGCGCACACGACCAAGGCAATCGCACGGCAAGGCACTTGCGCTGCTGCTGCGTGCGCTCAGCGCTCACCCTCGCAGCACCCTTGAACGCTCGGAGAGTGGCCCGCCTTCTGAGGTGCCTCCTCGGCTCTTGCTCATCTCGACGCTCGTGTGCAGCGCTGCGCCTCCCGCCGCCTCGCCGCCAGTGGCCACCACCATCACTGCGCCAGATGAGCTCGGCCCCCCACCCTGCCCGGACGAATACTTGTCCGAAACAGCATTGCCGGGGATGAGCTCCACGCGGTCCGTCGAGCCGTTGGCGCTCTTGCGCCACAGGCTTCGCATGAGCCTGCTGAGCGGGGGCTCGTCACTCGATTCGAGGGGACCCGCTACAGCTCGCTCCTGTGCTGCACGCTCCTGCCTCTGCGTGCGCTGGTCTTGTGTGCTGGTGCTCTGCGGCAATTGCTTTGCCGCCACGCATGTGGATCGGCGTGGCCCATGAGCACAAACCGCCGCCCACGCCACGCGTAGGATCACACCTACAGCTGTGCTCAGCAGCCTTCAGGGCTGTGGGCTGAAGCACGCACGCGTATACCTACAGCTCAGCCATGTATGGAGCTCCAGCACCTCCTGGCGCAGGAGGTGGCTTCAGGCCCCCCTTCGCAGGAGGGGCACCTCCTCCGGGTGAGCTCGAGTCATGGCGTCCTGGATGCGGTGCCTAAGCGCACCTCCGTGGCGGGAGCTCGCTGTGTGCGCGAGGCGCTCCGAAGCGAAGATCCTCCTGGGGAGACTTTCGCTTCGGCGCGACAGGGGGGCGCAGCGGGACAATTGCGGGACGTGCAAGCAGCTCGGCACGCGTGCTTGGCGCGAAGTTGCGAGCTGGGCCAGCAGCTGGCCTGGGCGCACCAGAGCACATCGTCCTCAAGCGCTGGACCTGCAGCGCGCAGTATGGGCACAAGCTCGTGGGCAGCAGCCTCATCAGCCCGGAGGCAGAGGTAAAACAGCACGTTGATCGTCCGCTCCACGTCACGCAGGTGGCGCCCCTCCGCCACCCGGCATGATGTCTGGGCGCCCCTCGGGCTCTGGCGGCTTCCCTCAGCCACCAGGCCCAGGCGCCTTCCCTCCTCCCGGCAGCGGCTACGGCGCGCCCCCACCACCAGCCTCAGGGGCGGGCGGCCCTCCTCCACCTGGAGGGGGCTTCCCTGGTATGCAGCCCCCAGCCGGTCCCGGGGGCTTCCCTCCTCCACCACCTCCGGGCGTGCTGGCAGCAAGGGCGTCAGCGGAGCAGCTGCAGCGGATGAACCTGGGGGGACCCGCACCACCCATGCCGCCTCCGCCTGGCAGCGGCATGATGGCACCCCCGCCGGTGAGGCCTGCTCAACAGCTTGGTGCTGCTGCCAGTGGTCTTCCTGTATACAGGGCTGCATGGGGGGGGAAAGTGTCCAGGCCATGGGTCCAGGCGCCTGGGGTCTGCACAGCTGCTCAGCCACCCTTCACACACTGATCCCCTGCCTGCGCGCGCACTACAGGGACAGCAAGCCTTCCCAGGCGCACCTCCAGGCGGCTTTGCCCGCCCCCCCGGTGCCTTCCCACCCCCACCCTCCACCAGCAACGGCCTCGGCCCCCCTCCGCCTGGCCCCCCCGGCCCCATGGGTCCCATGGGTGGACCCCCACCACCCCGCTTCGGCGCAGGGCCTCCCTCCGCCAACGGCGGCATGCTCCCGCCCCCCATGCCCTTTGGCGGTGGCCCCCCAGGTGGTCCCCGTCCCCCAGGCAGCGGCATGATGCCCCCTCCGCCACCCGGCCCTCAACCCAACGGAGGAGGCGGTTTCATGCCTCCGCCACCCCCCCCTGGCGGTCTGCCCTACCGCCCAGGAGGCATGCCGCCGCCTCCAGGGCAAGGCGGGCCCCCGCTGCCGCCTCCACCCGGCCCAGGCATGGGTGGAGGAGGGCAGTACCGGCCTCCTTCCCAGCCGCAGGGGGGCATGATGGGTGCTGGGGGGTCGGGCCCCGCGCCGTCGCGCATTGACCCGTCGCAGATCCCGCGGCCGCAGCAGGCGGCGGACGTGCAGTTTGACACGCGGCTGGGCGGGACGCACGTGTCGCCTCCTCCAGCGGCGTCACGATACGTGGTCAGGGACAGGGGTAGCGCGGGGCCAAGGTACATGCGCAGCTCACTCAACTGGGTGAGCGGGTGGTTCGAGTGGTTGAGTGAGCGGGTGGTTGCTTTGCATAGATGGTGCAAGGCTGCTTGGGCGTAGGCAGGCGATGCAGATGCAGGCCAGGCACGCAAGGCATGCGTGAGATCAAATGCAGCTCCGGAATACCTGACGACGTGGCGTGAGGCTATGTGGGCTGCTCTGCCCCTGTGCCTGTGCAGGTGCCGGCTACTCAGGAGCTGCTCAACAACTCTGCCATCCCACTGGCAGTGGTGGTGTCGCCCATGGCCCTGCCAGACCCACGCGACGACCGCATCCCCGTGAGTGTGTGCCCATCATCATCATCATCATCATCATCATCATCATCCATTGCATGCATTCACGACAGGTGTCGTGATGCTGCAGCCATCACAAAAGATCGCCAGGCAGGCATGAGTGTGTGTAGCTTGCAAACGGGGCGGCCAGCTGCAGCTGCAACCAAGGCAAGGAAGATCAGGCACCGGCCCAGGCCAGAGCATGAGTGTCACGGCAGCAGCCGCCACCACATCATGGCGATGTTGGGGCTCCAGGGGCCCAGGGACGCAGCACGTGCACACGCATGTTTAGGGCGCACTTGCTCGCTACTCATGCGCGCGTGCCGCCCCCATGTGCTGCTGGGCGTCAGGTGGTGGACCTTGGCCCCCAGGGTCCTGTGCGGTGCGGGCGCTGCAAGGCCTACATGAACTCAACAGAAGCAGCAACACTTGCGCACTGCTTGCGTGCCGTGGCGTGGTGTGCGGCGCAGGTGGTGGACCTTGGCCCCCAGGGACCCGTGCGGTGCGGGCGCTGCAAGGCCTACATGAACCCCTTCATGCGCTGGAGCAGCCAGGGCCGATACTTCACGTGCAACTTTTGCGGGCTGTCCAACGCCACGCCGGACCACTACTACTGCCCGCTGGGGCACGACGGCAGGAGGTGAGCTGAGGGTGAGGCGGCTGGAATCTTGACTAGTGGGACAGCTCGCTGAAGCACAACGGCAGGAGGTGCGTGTGTGTGTGTGCTGAGCTTTGCAGTCGGTGCAGCCGTTCCTGACGAGCAGAGGGTGTGGATGCTGGGGCAGGATGGCAGGAGCTGCGGGCGGGCATGTGTCCGTGTGTAGATGCTGGGGCAGGATGGCAGATGATGGTGAGGCCATGCTTGCGCGATGAGCGCCAAGGCAGCATGAACATTGCAGGTCGATGTGAGTTGCCTGATGTGCTGCTTGCTAAACGAGCCGCATCCCACCTGGTGCTGTGCAGGAGTGACGCGGCAGACCGTGCCGAGTTGTGCCGCGGCAGCGTAGAGTACGTGGCCACCCCAGAATACAGCGTACGGCCGGCCATGGCGCCGGCACACCTCTTTGTGATGGACGTGTCAGCGCAGGCGGTGGCGTCGGGCGCGCTGGCCACGGCGTGCGCGGCAATCGCGCGGTGCCTTGAGGACGCTCCTTGTGAGTCCTGGAGAAGGGACCGGGAGGCAGGGGGGGGAGGGAGGGAGGGCGCAGGCACTGGCGTCAGGCGCTTTAGCCACAGCGTGAGCGCAGCGGTGGTGCGCGGTCTGACAGCCAGACAGCACTGGTCGCTTTGCCAATAGCATTCGAGTCTTCAGCAGCGCTGAGTAGCACACTGCACAGGAATGTTTGGCATGCGGGGGCTCGTGTGCGTGGCCGCAGACGCTGAGCAGCACTTCGCAGCACACCGCAGAGGAATGTTTTGCTGACTCATGCGCCTGCTGGCGTGCGTGGCCGCAGACGCTGACCGCGCGCTGGTGGGCATTGCCACGTTTGACAGTTCGGTGCATTTTTACTCCCTGCGGCCGGGCGCCACCCAGGCGCAGATGCTGGTCATGGGGGACATCAACGAGGTGCGCGCTGGCTGCGTGTCATCATCAGTGCATGGCGTTCACGACAGGTGGCATGATGCTGCAGCCGTCGCGAACGATCGCCAGGCAGGCTTCGCCAAGCAGGGTTCACGGCATTGCATTCACGACAGGTGCGCAGGTGGGTGCATGTGCCCATTCAGATGATGTGTGCTGGTCCCAGGACTGGGCACTCGGCTGTCTGCCTCGCTTTTCCATGTGTTGCTTGTTCTTAAGCACCAGCCTGATCGCCCGGGAGCCACTGCACGCAGGAGTGCTCATTGCGTGGCCGTCTTAATCCTGGAGCGGCGCGTCCTCTCACGCTGTCGCTCCGCAGGTGTTTGCGCAGACAGCTCATCCGTTGCTGCTCCACTTGCAAGTGTTTACGCGATGCAGTTCCCATTCCTGCTGCCGTTTGCAGGTGTTTGCGCCAGACAGCTCCCCGCTGCTGCTCCACTTGCAAGTGTGTACGCGATGCGGTTCCCATTCCTGCTCCCCTTTGCAGGTGTTTGCGCCAGACAGCTCCCCGCTGCTGCTCCCCCTCAGCGAGCACAAGGAGGGCTTGCAAGACCTGCTCAAAGCCCTTCCAGACATGTGGGCCACCTCCTCCGGCCCGCCGTCAGACAGCAGCTGTGGTGCTGCAGCCATCGAGGTGCGGCTGGCTGTGGGTAATGCTGATCAGAATGCCAATCCGGCTACCAAGAATGGCACTCCTATCAACACGTAGCAAACAGGCGTTTGGGCGGTGCACCCCTGGCCAGGCTGTTTTCTTCGTATGGGTGGGGCGGCACTGGTGGCCAGAGCATGGGCCGCAGTTGACAGTCCACACGGGCTTGTTTTGAATGCGTTTGCCTGCTGCTTGCAGGCGGCAGTGCTGGCGCTCCAGTCCCGTGGAGGCAAGGTGCACGCCTTCCTGTCCAGCCTGCCCAACATTGGCGCACACGCACTCAAGGTCAGTTGCGAGAGAGGCTGCTTGCACTGAGTGGGATTTGCACTGAGTGGGATAGCCACGCAGTACCAGTAGCACGCACAGGCAGCCCAGGCCATCAGGTGGAAGCAGGGCTGGGGCCCACCACCCTCAAGCGTGCCAAGCGTCAACTCCTGCGCTTGGGCCAGGGCTTGTGCAGCAACACCGCCTTCATTGCTTGCACCTCCTCGATTGGCTGCTGCAGTCGATGGAAGCATGCGTCTGCTGCCACAGTGCTCGCCGTGCCTGCTGCCTGCTGCCGCCGCGTGTCTTCAGCTATGTCTGATGGAGGCATCTGTTTGTATGCGTGCGTCGCATCACAGATGCGTGACACGGGCGGCATTGGCGACAAGGACAAGCAGACGGTGCTGCTCTCCAACGCCAACACACTCAAGAGCCTGGCGGTGCAGGCGGCGGACTTCCAGGTCTCCATCGACATTGCCCTGCTGTCAAAGGTGTGTGACTGCCCACACTGGGACTGGAGCCCTTCTATGTCTCAACTCTACCTTCACCTGCTTTGCTTCACCACCGCTTCCCTGGGCTGCCGTGCTTGCGCCTCAGGCATGCTGTTGATATCCAACTGCACGAGGAGTGTTGGGAAAGACTGCGACGAGCGTGCTGCAGCGTGTGCTCATGTGCATTTGGCGCGCAATGTGCGGTGGGCGCAGGGGTACATGGACGTGGCTAGCCTGGGCGACCTGGTGTCGTGCACCGGCGGCACGCTCTACACCTATACGCCCTTCAACCCTGTCATGGACCACGACCAGGTAAGGATTCACGCTCCTGCTCTCTCACCGCGCGGACCCGGGTCAGATCAACAACCACCGCTCTTCTTGTTATGCTCTTGTCTGCTTCGGCGTCAGCAAGCAAGTACAATACCAGGCAACTTGACAGACGGCTGCCTTCCCGCCATGCCCTGCCGCACGTCCCTGCCACAGGTGCTCAACGACCTGCGCTGGAACCTAGCCCGCCCCCAGGCCATGGAAGCCGTCATGCGCGTGCGCTGCAGCCAGGGCCTGGACGTGGGCTCCTACGTCGGGCACTTTTACCGCATGCCGTCCAACCCCACCGACGTGCACCTGCCCGCCGTGGACTCGGACAAGGCCATCCTGTGCAACCTGCAGCTGACGGAGCGGCTGCAGGTCTCGAGCGAGTGCTACCTGCAGGCGGCGCTGCTCTACACGTCGCCTGAGGGACAGCGGCGGATTAGGATTCACACGCTGGCGCTGCCCGTCACGGACAACATCTCACAGGTGAGGCACGGGGCTGAGGACTCTGCTGGTGGCAGCTCATCCACATGCTGGCGCTGCCCGTCACGGACAACACCTCACAGGTGAGGCATGGGGCTGAGGGCTCTGACGGTGGCAGTCCACAGTTGCTATGCGCAGGCACAGCTGCTGATGTGAGGCCTGTGCATCAGAGAGCAGCCAGCTCACCAAGCCCGCCAACAGCAGCAACAGGCAAGACAGTCTCCAACCCCCGCAGTCCCACCCACCCGCCCCGTGCGCCCTGCCACGTACCACGCAGGTGTTCAAGGGCGCTGACCTGGACACCTACACGTGCCAGCTCAGCCGCCGCGTGGCGGGGCAGCTGCCCGGGGCCACCTTGGCAGCCATACGCGACTCGGTCACCAACGCCGTGGTGTCGACGCTGTACGCCTACCGCAAGTTCTGCGCCGCCAACAGCAGCCCGGTGCAGCTCATCTTGCCCGAGGCGTTGAAGCTGCTGCCGCTGCACGCGCTGGCGCTGCTCAAGGGCGCTGCCCTCAAAGTGAGTATCGGTGTCTTGCATTCAGGAGAATCAGGCTTGCCTCACCTCCTTTTAGCCAGCATCAATGGCGAAGCAGTGTGGTGCGTTCACGGTGATGGCAAAGTCGCCCCCGACCAAAAAGCCCACAAGGCGGTTCCAGTCTGCACCCCGTCCTTCACGCCAGTCAAAGGGTTCTTGTCCCAGCCCAGGAGGCGGGCCAGACGTGCTGGCAACGTGTGAGCACGACGTCCTGGGCCGGGAGCGAACCCGTTGACTGGCGTGAATGACTGGGTGACGAACTGGAGCCTGGGACCTGCTGGGCATTTTGTTCGGGGGCGGATCCGCCAGCCCCGTGACTACCTGGCACTGCTTTGCCATTGATGCTGGCTTGAAGGAGGTGAGGCACGCTGCTCAGCGCGTGCGAGTGAGTTCTTGCCCACTATGAGCGCTTCGCACCATAGCTGCGAAGCTGACTCCCCTGTGTGTGCCCACGTGTACTGCATGTACACAGGACGGGTCCAAGGCTGATGAGCGCTCCTCCTGGTGCTCGTGCATGCTCTCCCTGCCCGCCGCACGCATGACGCCTCTCCTCTACCCCCGCCTCATCGCGCTGCACAAGCTGCTGGAGCCGGGCGCCGTGGCGGAGCTGCGCGGCGCGCTGCCAGAGGGGCTGGTGGCCAGCAGCGAGAGCCTGGAGCAGGGCGGCGTGTACCTGCTGGAGAACGGGAGGGATGCGCTGCTGTTTTTCGCAAAGGACGCGCCGCCGGCGCTTGTGCAGGTGCGGGCTGAAAGGGGCGCGCGTTGAGTGCCCTGGGGCAGCTTGAGGCCACCAGCAGCAGCGTGGAGAGTTTGCGCTGACATTGCGCTGCGGAGGGAGGTGCTTTGGGTGGGCACCAGGAGCGGCGCTGCAAGGTTTCCCTTGTGCTGCGTGCGTGCCTTGCAGGAGTTGCTGGGCGTGCAGAGCCTGGACGAGCTGTCACGCGATCCTAACGGCAACGCGATGCTGCTGCCACGCGACACGCCCGCCAGCAGAGAAGTGCACGAGCTGCTGCAGCAGGTGCGTGCTGCTCAGAGAGGGAACTTGCGTTTGCGCTGCGCTGCGCTGCACTGCACTGCTTGCCACCCTGTGGATCACGTACGAACGAGCGTCTGTCGGTGCACCGTGGCGTGCTCGCCCGCCCGCCCGCAGGTACGCATCCATCGGTCCTCCTTCATGCGGCTACGCGTGGCCCGCAAGGGCGACCCCGCCGAGGTGTCCTTCTTCAACGGGCTGGTGGAGGACCGCAGCACGGCGGGCTCGTCCTACGTCGAGTACTTGTGCCAGGTGCACAAGCTCATCCAGGACCGCATGTCCAAGGCCTGAGGCAAGGCGTAGCAAGCATGTCGTGGCCGCTCCTGTGTGCTCTCCGCTTGCTTGTTGTGTGTTGGGGCATGGGGACCTGGTTTGGGAGGGAGCAGGACGACGAGGGAGCACAGAGTCGAGCACCAAGCTGGCCATGTAAAGCAGGTGTTTGGGCAGTGCTGACATGCTGCGGGTGACGGGCAGCCAATGCGCGCCGCTCATTCGGCCGTCGGCCACACCCTCGGAGCTCCTCCAGCAGCATCGCGCGAGCAGGTCCCCAGCAGCAGCCACAGCGGCGTCGGGTGTCGAGCAGCGCGTGCATCAGCTGCGGGACGGCGGCGTGCCCGCCGCGCCTCACGCTTCAGAAGCTCCACGCCATCAGCGGCTTGAGCCTCGCGCAGCAGCAGCGCTCACGGCGCCTCAGCAGCTGGCAGGCGCAGCGGACGCCCTGTCCTCGCTCCGGACGCTGCTGCAGCGAGCCTCCGTGCAGGAGGACGCCACGCAGGTCCTTGCTGCTTGTGGTCGCGACGCAAACTTGCTGCTGCGAGGTGAGCCACGCACAGCGGCGCAGGCACCGATGGACGCAGCCACACGCGCCCTCACCTCACCCGCAACGCGGTCGTCGCCAATGCGCCTGCAGAGTGCGCGGACGCCGTGGGCGATGGCAGCAGTCCCCACGCCGTGCTCTGGCCAGACGTCTGGGCAGCCTACACGCACGCTGAGACGCTGGGCGTGGAGCTCCACCCAGAGACCTACACTGCCCTCTGGCAGGCAGCGCTCAAGGTGCGCGTCTTCCCGCCCAGCAGCCGCCGCAGCCACGCTGGCGCCCCATCCGCTCACGCCGTGGCAGTCCCTCGCACCAGCACCTGCTGCAGCCACAGCACCTGCAGCAAGCCCACCACCGTGCCGCTGTGCACGTCGCTGCGCCCGCCCGCAGGTGGGGTGGCTGCGCCAGGCAGTGGAGGCGTTTCGGCGCGGCGCCGCCGTGTGGGGCCTCCCCAGTGTCAAGCAGTACACCTCGCTCATCTGCTTGCTGCTCAAGCGGAGGCGGCGGCAGCGTGGCCTACCAGGGAGGCAGCTGGCGTTTGCCGTGTGGCAGGAGCTGCGTGACGCGCACAGCACTGCGCTGGACGGCGCTGCAGTCCGTGCAGGTAAGCGCGTCTCCTAGGCCAACACTGTCCTTTTCACAGGCGGTGGGCGCAGCGATGGGCGTCGCCAGCCACCAACAGGGGTGCACTGCAGTTCCGCCACGGCGCAGTGCCGTGCTGCCTCCTGGATGCTGCTGCTGCCTTCCGCAGCTGCACTGGTAGCACAGCACTCCATGGCTCCACAAGCACACATGCACGTGCACATGCAGGCATTGCGGCGTGCTGCGCCTGCGGCCGGCTGGACACGGCCAGCGATGTGTTGCGCCGCGCCAGCCGCCTGGGCATCAAGGTGGGCGACGGCGCGTACCACCGCCTCATCATGGCCTACTGCGAGCGCGGCGACATGGTGCAGGCGCAGCGCGTGTTTGCGCGGCTGCGGCAGCTGGTGCCGGTGCCCGGGGCCGTGGCGTGGAACACGCTGGCCTGGGGGCACGCGCGGGCGGGCGACGTGGCGAGTGCGAGGGGCGTCATGGTGCAGGCGGCGGCGGCGGGGGTGCAGCCGGATGGCTTCACGTGGTCATGCCTGGTGCACGTGAGTGTGGTGGAGGCCTGGTGCACGTGGGTGTGGTGACTCTGGGCCTCCTTAGGTACAGGCTAGGCAGTGCCGGGCTTCTGTCTGCGGTGCTGGAGTGCCGCACAGGACAAGGGACAAGGGTGCAGGCAGGCGGGTGCAACGGCGTGCCAATTACGTGCGTTGTGCTGTACGCGTGTGTGCGCAGGCGTATGTGCGTGCCGGGGACCTCAAATGGGCAGAGAGGGCGCTCACTGAAGCGTGGCAGTGGCAGTCCCTCCCTACACCCTCCCCACCACCCTCACCAGCCGCACCTCAGCCTCAGTCAGCAACCGGTGGCTCTAGCTCCACAGGCAGCAGCAGCAGCTCGCAGAATAGAGGTGCAGGCAGCGCAGCTAGTACCAGTAGCAGCAGCAGTCAAGTCAGTGGTGGGGTGGTTCAGTCCGCCCCGTACTCAGATGTCAGCAACCGCAGCAGCAGCAGCAGCAGCCCCACCACCACCACCTCGGGCGGTCTCCCTGCCAGCTTTGCTGCAAACGGCACCGTCCCCTACGCCAACGCCAGTGTAGCTGCAAACGGCTTCGCCACTCCCTCCACCACCGCCACCAGCAACACAGAACAGCCTCTCACCAACGGCACAGTTCGGTATGTCAATGGCGCCACCAATGGCGCCGCCACTGGCTACACCAGCAGCACCAGCAGCACCAGCAGCGGAGGAGTGTCCCTCATCACCAACGGAGTGGTCCTGGCCCCTCCTCCCTCCAGCCCCACCACAAAGCGCCCCCCCGCACCCCCGCACATCACCCCACACCTCTACGGCGCGCTCGTGGACGGCTACATGCGCGCCGGTGACGCAGCCAGCGCCGAGCGCATGGCGCAGCGTGCCCTCACCGACCTAGGGCTTAGGGCGCACAACGCCGCCATGTACAACACCCTAATCAGGGGGTACCTCAAGCTGGGCATTGCGGGGCAGGCGCGGGCGCTGGAGCTGCTGCAGGAGATGCGGCGTCAGGGCATCAAGCCGGGCGCCGACACTTACACCATGCTGTTGGTGGCGGCGGCGGAGGCGCCTGGAGGAGGGTGGCTGCCACAGCACGAGGAAACATCATCAGCGGCGGCGGCGGCAGCGGGAGGGGAGACTGCTGGGGTGAATCGCCGGCCGTCCCCGGCGTTCACATCGATGGATGAGCTGAGGAGCAGCAGGGCGGCGACAGGCAGCAGTGGGAGTGGGAGTGGGAGCGGCAGCAGCGGTAGTGTTAGTGGGTCGATGGATGGGGAGGGTGCACAGGTGCTGGGTGGCGTGAGCGGGAGCAGCAGGGAGGGTGAGGGTGGTGAGGCGTACCTTGCTGCGCCCCCGCCGCGGCGCACCGCTGCCGCTCGTGCATCCCAGGCGCAGCAGCAACAGCAGCAGCAGCAGCAGGCAGGCTCCCTGGCACGCGCCGACGCGACCTTGCAGCAAGCACAACAGCAACAGCAGCCTTGGTCGTCATCTTCTGCACCCGCCAGCAGCAACGGCAGCACAGGAGGAGCAGCAGAGGCGACGGGCGCGGCAGCGGCAGGGTCAGACCCCGCGCTGCCACCGAGCCAATGGGGCACCGGCCGGCTTCCTGACATCATCCGCATGATGCACTCTGACGGTGTGCCTCTGGACGGCGCCGCCCTCACTGCGCTGATGATGGCGCATGCGCGTGCACGGCGGTACGACGTGGCGCTGGCCGTGTGGCGCGAGCTGCAGGCCAGCGGGACGGCGTCCGCCGACCACATCGCCTGGAGCGCGCTGGCTGCGGTGTATGCAGCGATGGGCGCGCTGGGCGACGCGGCGCGGGCAGCGGAGCAGGCTTCGGAGCTTGCCAACGGGCAGGGCTTGGGCGCGCCGCAGTCGGCATGGGGGGCGGTGGTGCGGGCGCACGTGGCGCGGGGGGAGCTGCGGCCGGCGCTGGCGGCGCTGCGGCGGTTCATGGTGCTGGGGGGCAGGCCGGGGAGGAGGGTGCTGGACCCGGTGGTGCGCTTGTGTGCGCGCAGCGGGGCGGTGGAGTCGGCGGCAAAGGTGCTGCGCGCCGCGGTGAGTGCGTGCGTCGATGTTTGCATCTGTTGGGGCGCCTCGACGGGGCCGGAGCCCAACTACCGGGCGTAGCGCGTGTAGTGCTGGTTTGTTTTGGGGTGGGAAGGGGGCTGAGGTGCGCTGGCATGGTGTGACGTCATCGTGGCACAGGGAAAGCTACCTGGCAGCCGGCTCGTTGCCTAATATTCACTCACTGTTGCTCCATGGTGACGCATGGTGCACGCGTGTGTGCAGGCGCTGACAGGTGCCCAGGTCGACCACGCCAAGTACCAACAGTGGCTAGCCGAGCGGGGTGGCTCGCCACGCCACCTAGGCTCCTTCGGCGATGGCGGTGCCTTCATGCAGCAGCCGGGCGGCTTAGGGTTGGGCGAGGGCCAGGGCGGGGAGGGCGAGGGCAGGGTGATAGAGCGGCTCAAGTGGTGGCTGGGCATCCCAAACCACTACTATGACACGGACTGGAAGGCGCAGGATCCTGGCGGCTCCTCACCCTCTCCCTCTTCTCCTCCTTTGTCCTCCTCGTCCTCCTCATCTGGATCCTCTCGAGGCGCCTCATCCTCGCCGTCCACTGCCGCCTCAACGCGTTCGGGGCGCGTGGGCAGGGACGAACGGGGTGGGGGTGGCGGCCGGGGCTGGGCGGACGTTTCGGAACAGGGTGGTGGGGGTGGCGTGGCGAGGGACACCACGCCCAAGCAGCCGCCCCCGGCGCCGCAAGCGTAGTAGGCCCTGGTGGGCAGGTTTCCCTTTGCAGCTTGCTTTTGCTATGACTTGGCACACTACTGGCAAGAAAGGGAATGTCGCTGCTGCATGAGTGCCCGGGCTCCACCAGTGTGGACCAGTGCCCGTCAGAGCGCTGGCGTAGCGCTCGTTGGACCTTGCCGTGACTAATCGCTGTGACTATTCGAGCTTTACTGCTTAACTGTGACCAGCAAAGGATGAGGACGCGGCGACGACTGCAGGTGCTTTGCCTTGCTTTTGATGATGGTGCAAGGAGCTCAGCTGCTCACCCGAGTTTTGCGAAGCCGGGAGCCGCCTGGGCTGGCCTCTCCCGCGCTGTTCTGTTGTTTGTTCTATATGCCTCGGCCCGCGTGCATCGCCATGACCCTCCCTCTCTCTTGACCCAGCGGCAACACCCGCAGGTTGACAAGGAGGCTTCCTGGTTTGCTTGTGCAGTGCTCTGATGCACCTCGGCGGATCAAAGACGGTTGCAGTGAGGGCTGCAAAGGGATGACTCACGGCAGAGAGTGCGCGCAATGTTCCAAGCGCCTAGTGCACGGCGAGAGCAACCAGCAGCCACGGCAAGGACAAGGGCACACGCCTGACAGGACCCTTGGCCGGGGCCTGTGGCCGCGACAACTGCATTAAAAAATGACGCAGCAGCTCCGCACAAAGCATCGCAACCGCCCTCCGCTGCCCGCCTGCACCACACTCAGCCAGCCCCGCCGCGCCGCGCCGCACATGCAGCAGCGGGCACGCACGCGTCACCATGAAGCGTGGGAAGGAAATGACTTCCGAGGGAGGAAGGAAAAGCAAGGAATAGTGGCGGGTCCCTGACTACCTGCGCATGCCCCTGCCGCCGCCGCGGCCGCCGCGCCCCCTGCCCCGGCCTTGCCCTGTGATGGCGGCGTTTGCGCCGGCGCCGCTGAGTGCGTCGGGCGTCTCACTCCTGGGGTTGCGCACCGTCTCATCCACCGAAAGGATGAGGCACGCCGCCTCGGTTGCGCTCTGCACGTGTGCACACATTTTGCCATCACACACGTCATGCTGAGCCAAACAGACGTGCGAGCAGACGTGCCAACGTGTGGAGCCAACAACAAGGAGAGAGGCGCTCAGCACCCTGCGCCATTTCCAGCGGTGACCAGCTGCAAGCATCAGCTGCACGCACGCCTCTCGTTCCTCCCCCGCGCACACATTGGCCACACACCGCGCTCCCACGCCCTGCGGCCTGAAGCCCCGTTTGCAAGCTACACACACACTACCCACCTTGATGGCGTTCATCTTGACCAGCGTGGGCTCCCACACAAACGCCTCAAACGTGTCCACCACGCCGCCCGTGTTGACGTCGACGCCAAAGTTGCGCCCAGAGCCGTCCACCGCCGCGTGCTTCTGCCTCAGCAGGTTGAGGACGTCGGTGGCGTCAAAGCCGGCGTTGGCGCAGAGCTGCCGGGGAATGACCTCGAGCGCCTTGGCCAACGCCTTGATGAAGAGCTGGCTCTTGGAGGTGTGGGTGAGGGCCACCTCGCGCAGGTGCTTGGACAGCTGCACGGCAGAGCACAGCGCAGCGTGCACAGCGCGCGTTGTTGACGACGGGTGGGCTTGCGAGGAGGTGTGAGTGCGAAGGCAGCAGGGTCACGCCTGCTCAGCCAAACACAAGACGGTTTCGCTAGCCTGGTGCACGCCAATGCGTGCTTCCACGCGTGGAGCACTTGCCCGGACAGCTGTCCCGGCTGAAGACATGCCACAACAACAAACAGCAACAACTACTACTTGCCAGCCCCGGCTCTGTGTGCCAGCCCCAGGGTCTTCCCAGCTAGGTCAAGAGCACGCGGCCCCAGTGCCACAGACAGGGGCAGACTGCTTGCATAATCAAAACCACCACACGACATGCCAAGCCCAATGTGGCGGCAGGAGGGCGCAAGCTTCTCACCTCCATCTCAATGGCGCCCCCGCCTGGCACCACCTCTGCGTGCTTGAGCGCCCTCCGCACAATCATAATTGCGTCGTGCAGCGACCGGTCCGCCTCGTCAATGAACTGCACGAAAACACAGGCGGCAAGGGTGAGACAAGTGTGTCATCCCGCAGCCATTGCACTTCCACTCTTCCAACACAAACTTCAGCCCGTGTGACGTGACGAGGTGCGCGTGTGGTTGACGCGCCCTAGCCCAGGACAACACAGGAAGCGGGGAGCGTAGCACCCTGCTGCTCACCTGCTCGCTTCCTCCGCGCAGCACAATGGTGGCCGTGCGTGCCTGGGGGCAGCCCATGAAGAGGTTGTACCGCTCAGCACCAACCTGCAGGTGCAACAAGAGGGCGCAGCACAGCTGAGAGTCCGCAACCTCAGGCCCGGCACGCTGATCCGTGTGTGCACCGCCCGCGGGAAGTGCCAACCTCAACAGGCATGCACGGCTGCCCTGACAGCTGCTCCCACTCTCAATGGCTGCTCTCCCACTCTCCTTGTGCTTCCCACCCACCCACCCGCCTTCCCTGCTGCCAGTGCCGCCACGCTGCGAGCGCCCGCCTGACCGCAGCACCACCTTCCCATACATCCCAAGGGCTCATTCCCGTACATCACCAGGGCTCATTCCCGTACATCCCAAGGGCTCATTCCCGTACATCCCAAGGGCACGCAATCACACCTCACACCTGCTACTCCTCCCCGTACATCCCAAGGCCACACAATCACACCTGCTTCTCCTGTAACCCCGGGCACAAAAGGATTGATCAAGGCCTCGCACCTGCTTCTCCTCAAAGGTGGCGCAGGTGCCCAGCACCGCCTTGTCCAGCTTGTTGACCGTGGTCTGCACGCGCGCGCCCGTGGCCTTGCTCACTCGCTCCATGTCGGCACCCTCCACGCGCCCCGCGCAGAAGACGTTGCGGTCGGCAAAGTATTGCGTGGCCAGGTCGCCGATGGCCAGGCGGGAGAGCACGATGTTGGCGCCAGACTCCACGCACCTGCATGGGGGGCACACAGCGTGAGCGAGCGGCGCGTTCACAGGCACGTGAGCAGCATCCAGACGACATGAGGCGGGCACTGTCCACTGATGTTTGAATGTGGGCGGTCCTGAGTTTTAGTTGGCTGAACATAGGTCAGGCAGCAGGAAGCTGTGCGCTCACATGCTCTCCTAGCGTACTCCTGCCATGATGAGACCCCGCTATCCCCCACACAACTCACTTGGCCAGCTTGTCGTAGATGATGTTCCACTCGGCGTCGACGATGGACTGGTACATGCCAGGGTCCTCCAGACGGATCTGCACCAGTCAGTGCATTGTACGTAAGGTAAAGGGAGATGATGACCCACGCATGGCTACTGGTACTGCGTGGCTGTCGCATTGCAAGCGGTCTCTCTCTCGATGGCACACCTGCTGTTCAACGCAGGCTGAAAGCGTGCCACTGGCTGGCGCCGGCACCTGCTCCGCCCTGCCGTCACGTGCGCCAAAAGCAGCTGGCTGTGGCTGCTGCTGGTTCCACGCTGTTGGCCCTCCCAGGGCTCCCAGGGCACATGGGCTGTCACTGGTTGTTGCACCCACCTGCCGCTGCTCTCTCCTTCTCCCCCCCGTCAGCTCACCCACCCCCGCTAACGCACCCACCTCTGCCTTCTCCTTGCTTCCCCACCCCCCCGTCAGTCCTCACCCACCCCGCACCCACCCGGCCCCGCTACCGCACCCGCCTCTGTTTTCTCATTCTTTCCCCCATCAGCTCACCCACCCCGCACCCACCCACCCCCGTCAGTCCTCACCCACCTCTGCGTTCTCCTTCTCGGCCTTGAGCTCCAGCTCAATGTTGAGCAGCAGGATCTTGGGCGTGTTGAAGCTCTTTGGCTGCTGCTCAAACCCGGCGTAGCTAAACGTCTTCTTGAACGCCACGCCGTCCACCAGGAACGAGTCGCGCAGGCCGCCGCCCGTCACCTTCTTGATGCCAATCATGCGCAGGTCCAAGGTCTGAGAGTCCAACGCGCTCACGGCGTCCACCACCATCTTGGCAAAAAACTCCTTCTCGCCGCTCACCTGCGAGGGGGGGGAGCACGGGGGGCAGGGTGGATAGGCCAGGCAGGGAGACACGTTGCACGGCAGGAGCGGTACTGCTCGCGACTGCTTCTAGCGCATGACAGCTGTTCATGTTGCCCCGCTTGCCACGGGGCGCCCACTGGTGCACTGGTGCCTGCCCTCCACCTGCCCCTGCTGCGCCGCCTGCACTGCTGCTGCGAACCTGTAACCCTGCTGTCTCCCCGTGGTGGCGTTGCTGCCACTCAGGCCCCCCCTCGCCCCCCAAAACGAGCACCACCGCTGCCGCTGCCGTGCCTGCAGCCGTGCCTGATGCCGTCCCTGCAATCCACCGCCACCGCCGCGCACCAGCTTGGAGTTGAGCGTGGTCATGGCGCACTTTTCCAGCAGCGACCTGATCTCGGCGTCCGGCTTGCCCTCCAGGCTCACCGACAGCTTTGACAGCTGCGTGGTCGCTATCTGGGACGCAAGGCGGAACGCCTTGATGATGCTCTGCGCACGCACGTACGCACGCAGCCACCCCGTCTGCAAACTGTGCCTTCCTCTGGTAGTGGTGGCTGCCTGGTCCGGAGCGCGTGGTCCGCCTTCCTCCTGTCACGTCTGATGGCTAGCCAGGGCTGCTGGTGCGTGCTACTCATGCTCTTCACTGCGAGGCTGCCCCATTGTGCAGGCGTGGCTCTGAGTGAGTGTGGCCGCTGCGGCCCCCCCTCGGACGCGATGGTGCCACCCCCAGGCGCTGCATAGATCGACGCACCCGTGGGTGCACGCCCTCCTCCACGAATGGCTTGGCCTCCTTGAGGAACTCCCCAGCCAGGATCACCACGGACGTGGTGCCGTCGCCCACCTGCAGCCACCGAGCGGTGCGCGGGAGCGTGCAGCACCGTGCCGCCACCACGCCACCATTGCTGAGATACCAGTGATCCTGCACGCTGTTGCTGTGCTGCTGGCGTGTGGCGTGTGTGGAGCCTCCTGTTGTGAGTGGCCAGTGGCCCCCCCTCACGCGAAGGCGCACCTCTGCGTCCTGCGCGAGTGACACGTCGACGAGCGTCTTGGCCGCCGGGTGCACGATGTCGAGCAGCTTCATGATGGTGGCACCGTCGTTTGAAATCGTGGTCTGGCCCTGCGAGTGCACCCGAGCGCGCCAGGCGACCTGAGGCGCTGCGAGGACGCAGGGCGTGGCTACCAATCGTGCGTACGCTAGCATTGGCTCGCCTTGTCGTTGTAGATCAGCTTGTCCATGCCGCGCGGTCCCAAAGTCGTCCGAACCGTGTCCACGACCGCCATACAGGCGTTGATGTTGCTGATTAGCTGCATCTTGCCCTGGCTCGTGTCCGTCCCCTCCTTGAGGAGGATGATTTGGGGTTGCTGCGCGCAGGGCAAGTCGGGGACGCGCCGCTGGCTCGAACCTGCTCGATCTCTGCGCACCCCGCAGCGCCCCAGCACGCCAGCACGCAGCACCAAGCTCACCATCCCGAAGTTCGGCATCATCTTGAACCGGTTTGCTGGGCAGGCGTCGCGCCTGCGCTCCTACAAGTGCAGATCGTGAGAGCTCCTGGCGTGGTGCTGCTGCTGCTGCTGCTCTCCTGGCTGCGTGTGTGATGCCTGTGACACTGTCTGTGAACTCCTGGAAGAAGCTCTGGCACTCTGTGGGCCGCGACCGCGCCGCCTGCACCACGCCATGCACACACACCCTGGGGCCAACCTTAGCCAGGATCATCCACTTGCACGCAGGTCAGAGATGAAGCCAGGTAAGCTGGACGCTTCCGGCTGCCGGGCCGCCGCCATTGCCGCCTGCAGCACGGCCGGCTCATCCGGTGATTGTCCCGCCGCCAAAGGCACGGACGCCCGCAGGTGGTCCGCCCAGCGGAACTCGGAGAATGGCACCCACACCTGCACAGGCACCGCCGCTGAGGTCCTGTCCATCCCGCGGCACGAGCTAGAATGAGGCAGGACGAACGCTGGTGCATGAGGCAGGACTCTATGCTCTGGCCTGGGGTGGTG